>CM036760.1:57173577-57447653 GCA_020796225.1 Arion vulgaris
TATTCTATACTCCATAGTAGGATAGTCAAGGAGATAGCGCATCGCCCTGCACTAGTGCAACCAAGTATAATGCGCATCGCCTCGTTCTGTATTCTTTCCAGTCGTTCTATCTGACTATGACTGAGAGTCAGGATCGCCAGCGCATACTCAAGCACAGAAAGGACCAGACCCTGGTATAAAAGACAAAGATGGCGCTGTTCACAGTCCGCCGCAGCCATTACCCTCATCGCCAGCAAACCTTTCCTCGCCTTCATTATCACATGAGCTATGTGTTCCGTAAAAGCTAGACTACGATCAAACGCAACCCCAGGTATTTCATAGACTGAGATCGCTCCACCACCTCTGAACACAAAACCACAGATGGTGTTGGAGTGTTGACGATGTGGTTGTTTAAAGAGAACCATGTCACCGCTGCTTTTGTGGGGTTGACCAATGCTCCTGCTTCAACGCACCATCTACCTATGCGGTCGAGTTCTGACTGAAGTTCCTCCACAAGCTGTTCTCTATCCTTGCCCTGACGATCACCAACACATCATCTGCATATGACATTGTCCTTCCTCTACCCGTGATCTGCTTTTTTGTGATGCTCACAGTATAGGCATTGAACAACACCGGAGATAATGGTGACCCTGTGGTAAGCCAGGGTGGATTGTTGTTGGTGATGACGCCAAACTGCCACATTTAAACACTATCTTTCGCTGGAAGAGGGCCGAAAAGATCCAATTGAGGAGGAATGTCTTTAGCGATTCAAGATCCGTTCTCCAGGCTATCTCAAGTCCCAGACAAGACAAGCTCATTCAGGACATACGGCAAAATATCAGCTTGTTGTCAAAAATCCGAACTGGTCTTACAGTGGATACCAGCTCACTGTGGCATACAAGGAAACGAAAAGGCTGACAAACTCGCAAAGGCTGGGGGAGCCTAACACAACACCACCCAACACAAAGTTTTACAGAAGCAAAGACTCTCCTGAAACAATCCAGGAAAATGATCTGGAGAAAAACAAATGGAGGATACAGGCCAGAGCACAACAGTATAAATACACTAAACAGAAAAGCACAGACCACAATCTTCAGACTTAGAAGGGGACACTGCAGTCTCAGAGCACACCTCCACAAAATGGGTCTCAGGGACTCGGCGGCCTGCACCTGTGGAGCACCAAAGCAGTCCCCAGAGCACATCCTGCAAGACTGCCCTAGTCTGAGTAGTGAGAGATTGGAGATCTGGCCAACAGAAACAACACTACAAGACAAACTATGGGGAACCGGTGAAGACCTCAAGCGCACCGCCCTGTTTATGACACTTACCGGAGTGGTCGCATAGCAAAAGTTGATCGCAGAAGAAGAAGAAGAAGGAGGAATGGGCTGATATTGAGTTCAGTCATATATGAATATAGATATAGACATATATGAATATAGACAAATATCATTTTAGTGGTAGCCATAAAAATTTACAATTGATAAGGAACTTATAAAATGTATGGTTAAATTATCACTTGTTACAGAGCATTGATTAACAGTTGTCATCAGAAACCCTAATGTTTTCTTTGAAAAAACACACCTGGAGCTGATGTAAGAGTAATATTACAATTTTAAAAAAGTCTGCCTAATCATGAATTCAAATTGGGCAACATTAATGAAAATCTTCTGCGTTCTCACTAGATTGGGATTTGGATTCTCTAATAAAGGCAGCCGTCTGCCTCAGATTATAAACCACGCCATACAGTTTGTCTTGGACGCTGGTGTAAGTGGGCCACCTCTTTCTTCTCAAATCTGCATACTGGGGCAGTTCTGTAGGATATAATTCCAATGATTTCTGCTTCCCTGTTTGTGCCGACCTCTTCCGCAGTAAGTTTTGGCCACCGTCGGGTTGGTAGGTCTGACATTCTTACTGCGTGGCTAAATCTCCGAGGCAGATTAGAGGCCATAGAATCCATTATCTCATTCCTCATTGTGAGGGGTCGTTGCAACATGTTATGCGCCTTACGGCCTGGTGCATCTGTTTTCTGCAAGCATTTGTTTTGGTTAGCATTCCCTAGCAGACACGTGCATCCGATTTCAGCCAAACCTCCTTAATCGCCTCTTACGACATGCGTGGCAGGTAACAGTGTTTCTATTCTTTACACCCAATTTGGGCCCCAGTAACCACTGGGGCGATTAATGAAAATATAAAATGTAGATGGATTAGACATGTATGCGTTCATGTCACTCCACAATTCTCTCTCATGCTGGTGCAGTTAAACAGTTCGGACATCAATCTTTTGTCAAATTGCAATGTCAGAGCATCCAACATCTTCAGTCTCTGCTTTCCATTATCTCTCCTTCCTCGTATTTTACCCATTGTCACCAAATGTTCCAAACTTCTTCGCATTATATACCAGAAGAACATTGATTGCCTTATTCTTTTGATTAGGTTTCATTGTGTGTAGGCCTCTTTTAAAGTCTCATCATTTGTTTTCTTTGCTGTACTTGGGATTTTTAGCATTGTTCTGTAAAAACCACGTCTGCCTTCTAGCGATCAGTAGAATTATCTATCCAAAAACATGGACAACTACTGATAAAAATAAATCTGCATACGCTGTCCTATTTTGATCACATTATGATGTGGGCAACATTTTGTCATTAACCCTTTCACTGCTACATACTTTCTGAAGGCTGATCTAAAAATAGCGACTCTTTGTTTCTAGGTCACAAACGTGAATGTACGCCTATAGCTGTGACAGTAACAATGTATAACGTGTTAACACGTCTTTAGCCCACAGAGGAGAGATAATACAGATGTGTTAATGCGTATTTAGAATTGAATGGGAAAAACGTATATATACGTCCTTAGCAGCTAAAGGGTTAAAGAAATAATTATGTGCAAAATTAATGGGAAGAGAATAAAGAGATATCCAAGGACCACTTTCATTGTGCAGGGACATCATGTTCAGGCGTAAGCTCACTTAAAGGAAGCCATAGTGTGGAGCGAAGAGACATGATCAGACAACATTAACAACTGTTTTCAAATTTTCTAACCTATTGATGGAAATTTTGTGTGTTTAAAACTGTTTTTACTGCCTGAAATACAGCTTTTTAGCGTGATGTATGACAGGGTGAACATGTGCTTGTAGAATTTAATTACTGCATGGTTAGCACAGTCGCAGGAAACTGTTCAGGTCAAGATTTTTCTTTATGTGCCAGACAGAAAAAACTCCTTGGCCGTATCTGAAATTGAACCCATATCTCGCGCATGGAAGTCCACACTATAATCCATTCGACCAGATGCTCCACAACCGGAAGATAATGTGCTCAAAATGAATTACATATCTAAAATGTCATGAGAAAATGACACAATTTTTAAAAAACATGTTTCAGAAGCTGAAACAAGTGCTCAATTTGCATGTTTGTTATTTTTTCTGACAGGCAGGTGGTGCAAAACGTGGCAGGAAGCGCAAGACTGACCAAGTCAAGATTAAAGAAATATTACTTGATGCAGAGGACCTTGAGTGGTTACCAAGCGTGACAGATAACAACAGAACTCCTCATCCTGATGGACGAATGCGTAGGAAAATAAAACCTCGCGTGCCCTGAAGGAAGATTTTGTTCTAGGGAAGCGTCTAAAGAAGCGAATTCGCGAGTCATGTATTAACCTAGGTTATAAAATAGCCTGTCCGATGATGAGTTGTAAAGCAAAGTTCAAATCTGAAATGGGTAATGTTATTTTCATTTTTCAACTTTAGTAATAACCTTGACATCAAATACAATGTGTTTTCTGTAGTCAATGTGTCTTCTGGTTATTAGCATAAACATTTCTGTTATTGTGTAGGGAGTTGATAAAGCTAAATGACATATAATTCATGTACCAGTGAGGGATGTTTGTTTCCTAGTACATATGATTTCTGTTGAAGCATTGTCGGAAGGGCTGTGTATGTGCTCTGATGCTCACACTTTCAACTTAATGAAAGAGACTAAGCCCCTAAAGAGTCGTCCGGCTTGCGTGGATATTAATTCTGCTGTTTGCTTTGTTTTTGTCTCCCATGCTCTGTTCTTAGATTGTTCAGTATCTACTATCTTTTTATTGTCTCCTTTGCTATGTTCTTAGATTGCCCACTATCTTCTATCTTGTATTGTCTCCGTTCTTTGTTCTTAATTATCCAGTTTTTCTTTCCAGTTTTGCTAAAGCAAGAAATTCTCATTTAAAAACCTCATTCTAGTTGAATGTAGACATTTTTTGCTAATTTGTAGTGACTTTAATCTGTCAAAAATCTGATCAGTTTTGAAAATATGGATTGAATTCTAAATGTTTTCTTTAAGACAATACCCCATTGATCAACATTTACTGTCTTTGTTGTTTGTAGTAGTTTTATAGTTTTTGTATATATTTTGTAATACATAAATAAAAAAGCAAATTTATTTACAATAAAGTGAATTGATTTCTGTATTCAGAATCCTTCGTTATAAAAAGATTTCTCTAGATAAAAAAATATGTACAGGAGTAAATTCACATTGGCCTGCCAAATCTAAGATGAATTAGCTCATTCTGCCTCCGACATTCTTCTAAACAAATGTTCTACTCAGATCATTCTAACAATATCCTCCATGCTTATAAAAAATTTCTCCCAAGTTTATTGACTCAGTTTCCGAATTTCAATCAAATCAATCATGACCACACAGAAATGAAAAGTATATTGGAAAACGATATAAATGAGCTTTAGCCAGTGGTACAGTAGAGTTTTTACAGATGGGTTAACCAAGGATACTTCTTCTTCTGGTTCTCACTAGATTGGGATTTGGATTCTCTAATAAAGGCAGCTGTCTGCCTCAGATTATCAGCCACACCATACAGTTTGTCTTGGACCCTGGTGTAAGTGGGCCACCTCTTTCTTCTCATGTCTGCATATTGGGGCAGTTCTGTAGGATATAATTCCTATGAATTCTGCTTCCCCTTTTCCACCTTCAGCAGTAAAGTTTTGGCCACCCTCGTGATGGTAGGTCTGACATTCTTACTGCGTGGCTAAATCTCAGAGGCAGATTGGCGACCGTAGAATCCGTTATCCCATTCCTCATTGTGAGGAGTCGTTGCACCATGTTATGCGCCTTACGGCCTGGTGCATCCGTTTTCTGCAGCATTTGTTTCGGGTTAGCATTCCCTAGCGGACACTGCATCCATTTCGGTCAAACCTCCTTAGTCGCCTTATGCGATATGCATGGCAGATAACAGTGGTTCTATTCTTTACACCCCAAATTTGGGCCCGGTAACCACTCAGGCGAACCAAGAATACTATGGGAGATAAAATTTATATACTCTTGAATTCTTTCGCTCTCGGACTTTAACATTTGTTGCCACTTTATGGCCTCTGGCTGCTTTCAATTCAGGACATGAGCTTCTCTGTTTGAAAAGACTACACTTGCCACGTGTTGTTTTAGTTGGACTACTGACAAGCTTCCTGTGAGTGCGGGTTCAATTCCACAGGCTGGCAGAAAAGCCACAGGTTCACCAGATTCATGGTGTTCGTGGCACCGAACCGAAGGGTTACGATGTCCATGGCACTGAGCCGATGAGCTGAAAGCTCAAGTGCTTCTGGATCGGTTAAAAAAAAAGACTGTATCCAGGTCTGTTTAGGACATCCCCTTTTCCATTTTTCCTTTTGGTTCCACTCAAGTGCTTGTCTAGTGACACTCAACTGTGTCTTCCACAGGATATGCCTGACCCATCACCATTCTCTCCTCTTAACCTGGGTCATCATGGGTTCCTGTCCTGTTCTTATCCACTGATCTGCGAGTGGTTAGCGGCCAAATTTGGGTAAGAATAGAACCACTGTTATCTGAGCATATGCCATGACGACTGAGGTGTGACCAAGGTTGGATGCATGTGTTCCTAAACATGTGAAGTCTATCGTTTAGGCCCACAAACCAATTTGCAACGATCACATTCTTGGCAAGATCAAACATATCACAAAGTGATTAATGGTAGAACGACTAAGAAGAAGAAGAAGATCCTCTGATCTTGTTTGCAAATCTGTCCTATCTCAGTCTGAAATATCAAGACATGTGTTGACAAAGGTCTGAATCTTATTTGTGTTTCTCTTGCAACTTGCGACTTCGCCATTTTTATGCTATAAACAAACACGTTTCCATTTGACTTTTGTTTTAGTAGAGATAGCAGTAGATATCCACCTGTTGTAGGATAGCAAACTTGTCTTCTTCTTCTTCTTTGTCGTCACACTGCTCGGGTTGTTGCCCAGTGTGTGGTTTTCTTTTTGTCTTGCGCTGTTCTGGTGGCTTGTGATTGTTATCTTTGCTCTTTCACATGATTCTGCTACGCCATCTAACCATCTTTCCGTGGTCTTCCTCTTGCCTTCTTTCTAGATGTTCTTGTCGACTTTCTTAATTCTGGTATTAATGTCCTCATTTGTACCTCCTGTTGCTGATCTTGCTTCCAAGGTAGATAAATTACCAACACCTTTATTGATATTGCTGATTTGCTTGCAGTACTTTTGTCTTCTTTGGCTGATTTTAATACAGTCTTTGTGCTGTTTATGCCAAGCAATCCACTTTTCCTGCATGTCTTTAGTCTGTGTGAGAGAAAGTAAGATCATCCGCAAAGTCTAGTTTGCCTTTTCACATCTTTGGCCATCATGTTATATCTAGTTGCTGTCACTTATTTTTGAAGTTGAATTCAGCCCTGGTTTACTTCCTGTTTCAACTTCTTCCTCTCCTCTACCTTTTGCCATGATTTGTCTGTGATCCAGGACTGCCTGTTTGATGATGGTCTTCCAAGTACCTCGTCACAGACTCTAAAAGTAGCCTGCTTTAGGGTGTTTCGTGTACTCTCCACTCTATCCTCCTGTCCCTCTGTAGTGTCTCAAAATGGTTCTTTAAAGTGATCTCAAATACTTCCTTCATATCCTGTGATAGGAGTTTCCTGACATCAAACTTGGTTCATGGACTCTGTAGAATTTATTGTATGCTGCCAGAATGACATTGGCTTTTGGCATTTCCTATGGGAACTAAGCTTTTCAGAACACAGGCGAACCTTGAATGTACCAAATCACTTACATTATTTTTATTATTAATTATTGAATGTACAAGATTGAGTTCATCAAGGTCATTGTCCTTCCTCTCTGTGCCTTTTTAACCCTAAATCAACTCATGCCAAGTCTTCCTATCCTCTATCTTCTTTGCAGCTCTTCCATTATCATAAATCTCTTCTTCGTGTACATGTTTTCTAGGCTTCCTCTTTTGCATTTATCTCCTGATAAGTTTCTTCTCTGACAAAAGGAACATTGAAAAAAAATTGTTGACAGAATACATTTTGTTATTCCCATATTATAATGAGTGGTTGCAAAGAGTTTTCATTTAATCAATCCAATCCACATCAACTGCTAGATTACAAGAGTTTGGGTTGAAGATTGGAATGGTCAGAAAAGAGCAATGCAGCAGATATATGAGTAGGCTTATCAATCAATTAACATCAAATTTGTACTGTTAGTCGCTGGACAGTATTGGAGATTTTGCGAAAGAGATCAGAGCACCTATGGACATGTCTGGAGTGCAATGAAGAGATTTAAAAATATTCCTGATAGCACTCTCCTTGACAAAACATAACTACATTAACAATTAATTTGGTTTATTTGTTTCCAATCCAGGTTTACATATTCATATGTCTTGTCATAACTTAGATGATACCGCCTTTACTTGCAAGGAGTGCCAAGCCCCACATGAATTTTGGAAGCAGCTGCGTATGCATTTATGGAGGGAGCATAGGGTGAGAAGGAAGTAGATGTTGACATTATATTTCATGTGGGTTTGTCTGTTTTAAGAGACATTTATTGATTTCTGCTCCATCTTTGGAGTGTGTGCTGCTCTCAGATACTTTAAAGTTTGCATATTATGTATGATTTCTCAGTTCTGCTACTACTTATGACACATCAGTAACAAGCACTTTTGTGCTCTCTTCTGATCCAGTCTGCTTTCATGTCTTCTTAGTTGTAAGTCGCCCAAATGGTTATCGGGGCCCAAATTTGGGGTGTAAAGAATAGAACCACTGTTACCTGCCACGCATGTCGTAAGAGGCGACTAAGGAGAGTTGGCTGAAATCGGATGCATGTGTCCTAAACTTGTAGAAGTCTATTCATTTAGGGGTCTACCAAACCAATGTGCAACGTATACACATTCTTGGCAAAGATCAAACATATCACAAAGAGTGATTAAAATTGGTCGTAAAGAACGAACGCAAAGAAGAAGAAGAAAGAGAGTAGTAAGTAAAGGAACCCTTTTTCATACCATGAGATAAATTGGGAATTCTCACTGATCACCGCCCAGACCGATGTACCAGATCTCTCCATAAATTCTATTCATGTGGAAATCTGATTCATGCAGCCTTTGCATTGGTGTGTTTTACGCCACATCTTCAGCACCATTTGGAGCTCTGGTGCTTATCCTTCGGCGATGTGTCGAGTTTCAGCCAGCGTTTACTTGGTTCACTTTCTGTTCTGTAGCCATCTAATGTTTTTGACGGTGTGGGGTAGCTAACCCGCACTCCAACCTTCTTAGTCGCCTCTTACGACATGGTGGCAGGTAACAGTGGTTCTATTCTTTACATCCCAATTTGGGCCTCGGTAACCACTCACGCGAATTGGGGAATTCAGTAGTGTTTCCTTACTTTTCATTGACCATCAGCACACAATGGATGATGTGCTCAACATCACGAATGCCACCTATACTTTCTAGTGCTGTTCTGGTACCCTATTAAGGCTGATAGTTGTTATGGCCGGGAAAAAATTATCACTGCCACCGGGAAATTTTAAACCCGAACCACATGCCTAAGAAGCGAGTTCACCAACCATTGGCTGCTGCGGCTCTCTTTGTGTCTTATTAACCATTACCTTTTAACCTTTACAGAGATACCAGATCACTCCTATGCATGAAACAGGTACTAAAATACTTTGTTTTCTTGTATTAGTAGTTTCTGTAGCACTTTGTTTTACACAATGAGACATCTAGTCCATTGATAATTGATATATTGTGATCCTTAATAGTTTGTGAGTTGAAATCTGATGATACAGCTTATGATATCCCATTGTTTTATTTGTTGTATCTGCTTACAGATAGACAGTGATTTGTTCAGCTGTGATAAATGTGACTACAAAACTGATACACATCATAAAATGAATATACACAAGGTATGTTGTCATCTATTTTTTAGTTATCATCATCATCATCTAACTTGTCACTGTGGGAAATTTGGCACCTATAACAGCATATCTTTAGTAGTGATGTTTGTGTTGTTTTTCAGAAATTTAACCCTGCCTACCTGTACCCTAAAATCTCCCTAAGCTCCTGAGCAAAAACAGCACATATCAGAGTGATATTAAAAACACGATAGTTTAGTACAACTAAATGTTTTATAATGTGATAATGAATTACCCCATCACTTCCGTTATTCCTGCTTATTATATAGTTGCAGAATACTAAACTGTTTAAAATTACTTGATATATTACATGGGGCACACACCCTGAATACTCCCAGGTAATGTAGCTTGTTCTCTAGCTTTTTATGGCTTGAGTATCAATCGATTAAAACAATTTTTGTCATCTAAATAATCATCTCACTTTATTTCAATATTTTTATCAGAATAATAACATTCTAAGTCTAATTCATCTTCATTTTCATTCTAAACAAGTTCAACAGCCTGCTCTGTTGTTATCCTTTTAGAGTGACCATTTCCAAAATTTTTAGCACATCTTTTCATCAAGAAAATACTTACCTTGTTAAATACAAAACTAATTACCTTATCAGCATACCAAAAATATCACACAACAGTGTCCGCCATCTTGCTAAACCATGTAGAAGAACATGTGGGTTGTGTTTGTACGCAATTTGTCTTCGATCACCGACAGATGCTAATGGAGTCTTCTCAGACCTATATTTTGGGACATCAGGAAACAGGATGTTTACCTTCGATACCAAAATATCAGGATCACAGGTTCCAAGGGTTAAAGCATCTGAAGAAACTGAGATGAATCAGAACCAGAAACATTAGATTTTTTAGGGTGTACTTCTTTTCTATCACAACACATGCTTGTGAATCCTGGACATTTACCAACTAAACTGCCTTTACATAGAAATACTTTATATAAGAATCCTTAAAATACTATAAACACAGACAATAATAAAACAATCCATAATATTAGAATTAAATATTGAAGATGGTTGGCTATTTAAAAAGATTGAACAAGAAAAGGGAAGTATTTCTTTTTTCCCCTATGGTCCACTATAAATTCTGGTGTAGTCATGTAATCTTATACGGCACATCTGACTGTTTTTTGGCGTGAAGTCTTGTTTTCCTTATCACCAGTGTCTCCGTGGCGTAGAGGTTAGGTGCTCATTATCTCCTTCCAAAGGTATTGGTTTGCTTCCTCATGGAGCCATCAGGTTATTTTTTTCTAGAGATCCTGATCTCAGTGTAGGTGAGATTGAGTTTCTAGTCCTATCGGAGACGGATGATAAAACCTAGGTCCTGTGTTCAAGTTGAGCACGTAAAAGAACCCGTGGCAATTTAAAATCAAGAAGGGCAGGCTGGAAAGCCTCGTCCCTGACAAAATTCATTAGGAAGATTCTGAGTTCGACCGCTAATGAATTCAGGCATAGTCAAGATGGCGCATTGTATGTGCTTCTAAACTGACTTTTGTGTGAAAGCCTGCTTTCCTTATTAACAGTGTTTCTCCGCCATACCTTCATGCTTTCTCTGACTTCAGAGGTTTAAAGTTGAAAACAATGCCTTTTACTGTTGATTTAATTTAAGATGTATATAAGTATGCAGTTATAGACTGACTATTTTACATTGGTAGTTGTTAATGTTGACTACATCACATATTTATAACACAGGAAATACACACTGACATCAAGCCATACACTTGTGATGTATGTGGCAAGGGCTTCCGCCAAGCCTCCCAGATGAAGAATCATCAAGTGACTCATGTTGTACAGGAAGGTAAAGAAGGACGGAAGGGTTGGTTCTCTTCTAAAACATGTGACATCTGTGATAGAGCCTTTGCAAACAGGTTAGTTTTGTGTACTAATCTCTTGTACTGAGGCTGTACTATTTGATTAAGATAACCCCTGTTATAGTTAGTAGTCATTAGTGAACCATCCCACCTTATTCTTCTGCATTTGCTCTTGAATTCCACTTTTTGGTCCTTCTCTGTAACCTCTATGTGGTATGAGACCTAGAGTGAAGGTGCATTGTGTTGCTAGTTTACAGTGTTAGTCAAACAGTTGTGATATTTGCACCCTTTGGCCTAGCACAGTAGGGTTTCGGCAGTATCCCATCTTCAATTAAGTCTTTCATCAAGAAACAACAAATTAAATGGTTTGGTCAAATAAACAGATTGTCAACAGAGCCTCAAAGAGCAATGCTACTCCAGTATAGTGGATACAAAGAAAAGGCGGCCGCACAGAAGGTGGACCTCGGAGATAACAGAAGCGACAAAAACACTGTTTATGAAGCTCACACAAAAGCCTATTCTAGAAATCTCTTATTATCCTGACGCTGTGAGACAAAACAGGATTCGAGAAAAGAAAGAAGACTAGCATTATATCAGTTTTTATTTGCTTTAGAAAGTGCCATCAAAACTGACTCATGCCAGGGTCACATATACAGCACTTATTTATAAGTCAGTTATGTTTGATTATTTCAAATATTATGTACAGATTGGTAGCTTAAACATGATTGTATCAGATATTGTTCATATTGAACACCAATTAATTTAATCATTAGCTTTAAGCTCTTTCATTATACTTGCACATCATATAACCTCATTGATATTTTTATCAGCAAATGTTTGAAGAATCATAAAGCAGCAGTCCACACCACCTACAAGCCTTACGAGTGCATGTACTGTAACCACACAACAGCCAGGAAGGCTATGATGGAGCTTCATATTCGTACACATACAGGAGAAAAGCCTTTCAAGTTTGTACTGTTTTATTTTCATGAGATTCAACATTCCAAATCATGTACAAATATGTGTGTGTTTGGACTTTTTTATATAGTGTTCAACCTTCTTATTCGAACGCTCCATATCGACCACTTGTTAACCACTCTTTGTGATTTGTATGTGATCCAAGCCTAAGAGGATTTTACGTTGTGCCAGTTATGTGCCAACAAGTAGGCCAGCACATCCAATTACTGCAATGCTTTTTATTTACTAGGGTCGCTCGAGTGGTTGCCGGCGCCCAAATTTGGGATGTAAAGAATAGAACCACTGTTACCTGCCACGCATGTCGTAATAGGCGACTAAGAAGGTTTGGCTGAAATCGGATGCATGTGTCCGTTAGGGAATGCTAACCCGAAACAGATGCTTGCTGAAAACGGATACACCAGGCCATAAGGCGCATAACATGGTGCAACGACCCCTCACAATGAGGAATGGGAGAACGGATTCTACGGTCGCCAATCTGCCTCGGAGATTTAGCTACACAGTAAGAATGTCAGACCTACCATCACGAGGGTGGCCAAAACTTACTGCTGGAAGAGGTCGACACAAACGGGGAAGCAGAATTCATAGGAATTATATCCTACAGAACTGCCCCAATCTGCAGACTTGAGAAGAAAGAGGTGGTCCACTTACACCTGCGACCAAGACAAACTGTATGGCGTGCTGATAATCTGAGGCAGACAGCTGCCTTTATTAGAGAATCCAAATCCCAATCTAGTGAGAATGCAGAAGAAGAAGAATTTGCTAGGGTAGCTTCCTAGGCCCCTACCTCAGTCCCCTCTTATGACATGCATTGTAGGTAGCAGTGTTACTATTCTTAGCTTCCCTTGCGAGCCCGGCAACACACATGTTCAAGCCAAGAAGAATATAATAAAATTAGGTTTTTGTAAGGAAATTGGTTACTGAACCAACATCATAAAACTCCAGGCAGACTAATAAGTACTCAATATCCTAGAAATACAGATGTCAAATGGTACCATGCTGATGGTTCCCATGATTTGTTGTTTAAACACATTTCTCAGATGCCCAGTGCTACTCATACATATGATTCCAAACTCCTTAAAATTATGTATAAACATCATCAATTGCCATGTTTTCAGAAAACAGGTGATCATTAAGGAGACAAATGATGTTCCAGCAACAGCTTGCTTGTTACTCGTCATTCAGTCGAACCTTACTTTGACTTCAGATTGTAATATCTTGTAATTTAGATCTCCATGTAAAGGATCATGATTGCCTGTAGTCCTACCATGTTTTTTTGGCCACATGCCAGCCAAGCACGCCAGTTTGATGTTGATTAATCAATATCTTTGCATATGTGGTATATCGCTCCTTTCGGGCTGTACCAATATTGATACCCATCTCTCTCAATCTCAGCGAGTGGGATTCACAGCCCTGAAACTCTTCTGTTGAAAAGACGTTAAGAAAATATCCTTTCGGTTCATTGCAGCTCCCTCTGATATCGTAGCCATGCGAGCCAATATATCAGCTCATTCATTACCCCTGACTCCTGTGTGCCCAGGGACAAAAATGAAGGTGATTTCTCTGATCCTTGTCTGTACCAGTAAGTCCACCCAGTTTCGCCTCATCATTCCTGTTTCAACTTTACGAATCATACTCATGGAGTCACTTGAGTATAAAAACATGAGAAGTCATGAAAGCTATTGTTGATGTGGGATGTATTCCTCTACTAAACTGAAAGTTTAAGTGTACACGCTAGTGCAAGCATATGTAACCATTTCTGTTAGTTGCAGAGTCAAGCACAAAAGATAGCAATTGGTTGCTGGCCAGTCTAAATGAAATACCAGGTCTTGTTATAATTTTAGTATCTGATTAATGGCACCATAAAATTGCAGACATGATTATAATAAAGTAATGATTCCAATGGATGGAGCTGACATTTTGAAAGCGTGTGGCCACAAAAAGGATTTTCATCTAAATCAATCCACATCAACTGCTAGATTGCAAGAACTTGGATTGAAATGACGAGAAAAAAACATCACAACTGGTGTATGAGTAGGCTCATCAATCAACATTGAACAGGTATGGTTTGTCGCTGAACACTGTTGGAGATATTGCAAAGGGGATCGGAGCACCTATGGATATGTCCGGGGTGCAATGAAGATTTCTGAAACTGAGTGGTTCAATGTTTAGGGACATCTTTAGGTATCATTTCTCCATAGTTTATGAAATTGAATACTCACATTTGATGATTGATCGCCCGTGTTGTGTCGGGCCCTGCAAGGGAAGCAAAGAATAGTACCATTGTGACCTGCAAAGCATGTCGTAAGAGACGACTGATGTAAGACCTAGGGAAGCTACCATAGTAAATAAAAAGCATCGCAAATATCAGATGTGCTGGTCTACTTGTAGGTGCATAACTGGCACAACATACAATCGCTCCTAAGCTCAGATCACATACAAACCATACAGAGTGGTTAACATGTGTTTTGATATGGAGCGTTCAAAAAAGAAGAAGATTGATTGATAAGGTATAGCATAATAAACTTGAACATTTAAACTATTTTGATACATTAAATATGTTTTAACAGAAAGTTTGCATCTGGATTTTTTTTTCTTGTCAGATGTGATATATGCAGCTATAGTACAGGAGATCACAATTCTATGAGACGACATAAGGTCAGATTTGCCTTAAACTTTACAACGAAAATTTATGATATTTTTTTGTAAAAGTTTTTTTACAATTTCGGACCTAGTTGTTTGGTTCACAGGTCCACTTTTATCCGGAGGTCCGTAGGGCTGTTACTGGAGCTGAAAAGTTTATGCTTTGCACAATACTCTCGGCTGGTATACATTCTAACTGGAATTAAATAATAACTCAATCTGCCATGACCAATGCTAAAGGATTGACTTTATTACACTGGGACTTATCCCGTATGGCTTGGTCCTTTTTCGCTGCTGGAAATATTGCACAACGCACAAACTCTGTAGCTCAGGCAACAATCTTAGGGGTCTCTGGAAAAAAGTACACTCGTGAACAGAGAGGGCACGGTCCGGATTCAAACCATCAACCTTCTGAAGGCAAGGGCTTAGTCACAGAGATCTCCTGCCATGACCACTGATATGAATACAGAAGAAAACTACAATACATCTCCAACACTTGATATATCTTGTCATTGTAGTACATTCTGCCAAATTGTTCCTTGTAAACAAAGTAAAATAAAGAAACCTATTCTTATACCATATTGATGAATACAGTGTTAGACTTGTATTCTTCCTTGACCAACAATACGTGATGAAGTCAACCTCATGCAGGTTGCCTTTACCTCCCAGTGTTTCTCTTGTACACATTTGAGACTGGGTAGACCTGAGAACCATTGTTGTCAGAAAAAATATTGAAGAAATCAAGTATGGTGATTTCTTTGCATGAATCTGAAATTAAATCTGGCTGCCTCATTACCAATTTGTTTTATATTATAATGTTATTATGCCCATATTCATAGAGGGACTGAGATGGTATGATAGGGTCACAAATTAGGAAGTTATGGAGAGAACAAAACAGATGATTCCAGTGAACCAAGGGGTTAAAAAGATCCTGGGCTGAAGAGGACACCACACTTTGAGAAAACCAGGGGGAATATAACAAGAAGGGTCTTTTCCTGGAAACCACAGAGACAGCGAAATAAAGGGATGCCTAGAAATACTTGGAGACAGAGGTCAACAATATAAAGAAGAGCTGCTAGAGATAGGAAGACTTGGCATGAGTTGGTTGAGGGCCTATGCTCCAATCCGGGTTAAAAGGCAGAGAGAGAGAGTCACCTGTCAGTAGTCGCTCTTTATGATATATTTTTCCATTCTTTGCTCTTAAGTATTTAAACCAGTGATCCGCCCGAGTGGTTACCGGGACCCAACTTTGGAGTGTAAAGAATAGAACCACTGTTACCTGCCATGCATGTCGTAAGAGGCGACTAAGGAGGTTTGGATGAAATTGGATGCATGTGTCCTAAACATGTAGAAGTCTATGCGTTTAGAAGCCTACCAAACCAATGTGCAACGTATACACGTTCTTGGCAAAGATCAAACATCACAAAGAGTGATTAAAATCGGTCGTAAAGAACGAACGCAAAGAAGAAGAAGAAACCAGTGATCCACAACGGTCAAGTCTTGTTGTGGTCAGCGCTTTTATTGTCTTCAATATGCGACCTTATTTTAGTTTTCCTGACAGTAATGACATTTTATTATTATTTCTAATATTAACAGATGCGACATACTGGTCAAAAACAATATAGATGTACACAGTGTCCCTACACATGTATACAGAGCATCTCTTTAAAGCAGCACATGCGTCACAAGCACCCAGGTACCATGGCAGGAATATTCCAATGCTCAAGGTGCCCATTCCGCACCATCAACCAAGAAATTTATAGCAACCACATGCAGGTTTGTGTGTTACAATCTGTTCTAAGCATTTGTAAAAATAGATTTGACTACTTGAACTAATGCAGTTAGCTCCTGGGGAAGCATAGGGCCTCTACAATATTCTTCAAAGTCTATTGTGTTCTTCTTTTCTTTGCCATATTTTAACAGTATGTTAACTTTTCTTCTTCTTTGCTCTAGAGCATAGATTCCCAAACTTTTTCGCCCCACTTTGCTCGATACAAACGATACATACAAATGCACCACTCCTCATTATGACAGTTTGTAACACACCCCCCTCTACATACATATATAATATATATATATATATATATATATATATATATACACATGCTCTATTTTCACTTTGATGTAGAAAATTGATATATACTTCTGTTTTCAAATGATTATATACATGAAATAGAAAAGTGATTGTGTAAGATGGGCATAATATTAATTAAAATGCAGAATTCAAATTATTCATGATTATTCAATCGCAAAATCACGAGAAAAACTCCCCCAAATGCTTCTGGACCCACTATCGCCCCCTAGAAGGCTTCAGTGCCCACTTTGGGAACCAATGCTCAAGAGTAACCACTTATTTACAAATTTACGCATTAATTTTGTTAATGTTATTACTCTTTTACCATTAATTTTGCAAAATGTCACAAAGGTCTTTGCTTCCTTCTTTTAATTACATGTTCAAAACATGATGACAAACCATGTCTCCTAGCCTCCAGTCATCATGTTATGTTTATTTATTTCTATATTTTTTACGAAATTTTGTTTCTACTGAATTTTCTCATTTTCTGTCTGTCTTATTATGTCTGCTCTTTTAATTTCCATTTTCCTTCAAGTCCATTTTTATATCTCAATTTTGATGCTGTTCCTAGTTGATTGCTTTGGGGACAATGTTTGATTTGCCAGAATAGCTGATTAGTGACTTATTTGAATGCTCCATATTGACTACTTGTTAAACCCCTCTTTGTGATTTGTATGTGATCTGAGTCAAATAGCGATTGTATGTTGTTCCAGTTATGCAAGTAGGCCAGCACATCCAATTTCTGCTGCACTTTTTATTTACTAGGGTAGCTTCCTTAGGCCCCTACCTCAGTCACCTCTTAGGGCATGCCTTGTAGGTTGCAGTGTTACTATTCTTCGCTCCCCTTGTGGGCCCCAGCAACACAAGAGCGGATTAGTAACTAAAATCTAGGAAGTGTTTCTCTTAGGTTTAAACATACAACAGTTAGCTGTGTTTTTTATAGCAGTCACATAAGGTAATTTATTAGATAATAAGTCAGATTTCAATTCATTTATTATGCTTTCATTTCACGATAAATATCTTCCTTATCACCAGTCATTTACTGTACTTACTTGTTATACTACAACCCCTTCTTATGTATTTTCTGTTTTATATCTTCATTTAATGATTAGTACTCAGTTTTAACACAGTCACCCTAAGTATGTTATTTATTCTACCATTACTAAAAGGACCACAAAAAGGGGCTCATTCCAGACAAGATCATTCCACAAAGACTAGAGCTGCCCAAAGCAAAAAAATTCCCGTCGAACTCAGTCTGGATCTGCCAGCGACAGACATCTGGTCAAACTGTGGTAGGTAACGAAACATGTTACATCTGTCATTGTAATTATCTGACCTATTATGAAATTGAGTTGTGGTTTTTTTAACTACTTGTTCAAGTCCATATATTTCTTCTTCTTACATTCGCCTGCTATGAATTCATAGTCACGGCACCTGGCATGGGTTTTCTGACTGATTTTTGCATGAAGGCCTGCTTTCCTTTACGGCCCCCATACAGGCGTGCCTTCTATGACTTCAGAGGTAGTCCGTATATTTGTCTTCTTAAGTTGCCAGATAGAAATATGAACAGTAAGAAATAAATTACAGTAAGAAATAAATTACAGTAAGAAGATATAGAGAATGTGCATATATTTAAAAAAATAAAAAGTACAAAGCAAGTACTTAGTTTTCATACCATGAGGCATATTGGTGAGTACAGTGTCCGGAACTATATATTTTCTTTCCGGGGCTCGCAAGTGGAGCAAAGAATAGTACCATTGAGACCTACAAGACATGTCGTAGAGCGACCAGGATTGCAGAGAAAGAGGCGACTGATGTAGGACCTAGGAAGCTACCTAGTAAATAAAAAGCAATGCAGGAAATCAGATGTGCTGGCCTACTTGTAGGCGCATAACTGCACAACGTACAATCGCTCTTAGGCTCAGATCACATACAAATCACACAGAGTGATTAACAAGTGGTTGATATGGAGCATTCAAAGATGAAATTTTCTTTTTACCAATGGCATATGATGGATAATATGGTCAACATCATCTCAGCTGCCTTTACTTCCCAGTGTTTCTCAAGCACCTAATTGAGACTGGGTCAACCTGAGGGCCGCTATGATTAAAAAAATGCACTCCAACTGCTAAATCTTATAATGGCACCACATGTCTGCAAAGCAAGTGTATTAAGGGGGGATTCGGGTCTTGAAAATCAAGAATCTATTTTCGTTGTTTTCATATTAATATAAAATTTGTATAAGCATTTTGAAAGAGTATGACTTAGAACAGTAGAAAAAAATTAGTAAAAAAAAATGTCAAAGTGTTGCCATGGAAACAATACAAAATGGCCTCCAAGCACAAAATTTCAAATCCCTAAGGCTCTGAATTTAATGAATGTAAATGAATTCTGTTTTCACTCAAGGTGCGCAATTGTAATATCTAAAATATTACACATGATTTTTAGGATATATTAAATATTTAATTTTTATAAATTTTTGGTAAAAATTCCCTCAAAATGTGGTCAAAAAAGCTGTTTTTGGAGGGTGTGTTTACACAAAATTCATAAAAAATGTAATATTTAATATATCCTAAAAAGGATCAGTAATTTTGTAGATATTACAATTGCACACCTTAGAGTGAAAACAGAATTCATTTATATTCATTAACTTCAGAGCTTAGGATTTGAAATTTTGTGCTTGCGGCCATTTGTATTGTTTCCATGAACGCGTGACTTTTTTTTCTAATTTTTTTCTACTATTCTAAGTCATAATCTTTCAAAATTGTTATACAAATTCTACATTAATACCAAAGCAAGAAAATAGTTTCCAGACCAGAGTCCCCCTTAACCACTATGCTATTGCAGCTATCAACATTTTTTGGTAAAGACAAAACAATACTGCATCTAAAGTCAACATTCTGTCTTGGTAGTTGTGGCTTTGGAACACAAGATACCTCCAGTTTAATATATAATAATTAATTTTAGATAATGACCTTATCCATGGAACATACACGGTTAAGTCATCAAATGATATTTGATAGTTGAAAAGTGGTAGTTTGTAAAGGTGACATTAGATTCGCTATACCAGACTCCCTGACTACGCCTGAATTCATCGCAAGATAAATAGCCATTTGTTACTTAGTTGCTGACTTACCCTGGTATTTGTTAGTTGGTTTAGAATTTGATCTTATCAAGCACTTGCATTTATTTGTTCTTTCTTTGCCAGGTAGAGACTTTGCTCATGAAACATCCCCATTTCCATGCTGTCCTCCCTGGAGAGGAACCAACTACTTTGTCCAGTATCACTGGAGATACTCTCTCTGCTGGAGGTGAAGCAGAGGTCTTCAACATGCAGGTACACATTAATTGTTTGATATTCCTTCTCTTGAATGTTAATTGGTCAGATGTAACATACTGATAAACGTGATGTAAAATTGTCTACAGAGCATAACAGGAGAGAGTCATAACAGAAGAAACTCCAACTTCCATGATTCTTCTATTATCCATCAAGGTTGGAATCTAGTGGAAAAAGTCTTTGTTTTATTCTTCTTTGCCATTTCATCTAGGTCTGCAAACCAAGGCCTTCCAAGCCCTCCTATCCAAGGCCATCTATTTCAGATCTCTCCACATTTTCTTGCCATTCCACCTCCAAGTCATGTCTCCAGGTGTTCCTGGGTCTTCCCTTACCTCTATCACACTGGGGGTTCCATGAATTCTTCTTCCTCCGGTGGAGAGCTATGAATTTTCTTGGTTGTGAATCTTTCAAAATAACAGTTTTAGAAGAATCTTGTGAATATGTTTGCCAGAAAAGACCACAAATGAGAAGCTGAAGAAGAAAACTGACCGCACATCACTGGAAACCATGAACAGCTGAAAGAGATGGCTCGGACATGTGTGTAGAGTGGCACTTTGACAAATAAACTGATTGATAAACAGCAGACAGAAGGAGGTGGTTAGTCAGACAAATTTGTGATCAAATTACAGAATATGTCCTGCAAGACTGGCCCCTGTATGACCTCCCACAAGGATATGCTGGCCCTACAACACACTACATTCAAATCTACATAGCACCAGAGATTAGCTCCAGACAACAGTCAACTTCATAATAAGAACGTGTCTGACAGTATATTCATCAAAATCGCAATAAGAAAAAGCTAGTTAGACTGAAGGAAACCTGAAAAATGTAAATGAAAGTGTGGACTGACATGGGATATCATGGCTAAAAATGCAGCAATATAGATCACTTAAAAATTCTTTATGTGTCCACTATGTCATGAAGAAGATAAATATTACATGATAGGTCTTCTTCTTGTTCACTGTTGTTCAATGTCTACACAATGAGTCTGGTTCTCTGGATGTATGTTGTTGTGTTTGTTAGTTCATCAAGGCTTCCAAATAGCTTTACATGAATATTTGACTATGTTTGCCAGTGTTCTTTCCATGGTTGATTCATCAGATGATAATCTTGCAGGATGTGTTCAGCTGTTTGTCCACATGTTGGTGATGGAACCATTCTTAGTCTGTGTAGGTGTCTGTTTGGTCTATTGTGTCCAGTTCTGAGACAAAACAATATCACCTGTCTTGCTCTATCTACATAGTGATAATTGTCTCTTTGCTGGTCTTCTTTTCTATTGGCTTTGATGGGTGTTTTCTTTTCCCGGAAAGCAATTATTTTATTCCAGAATTACTCCCTCCTTTGCTAACTTGTCTGCTCTCTCTCATGATAGATAATTAATATGATCAAGCGTTCTCATATAAACTTTCTATCTTTATCCCAGGTAACAATGCTTCCAGATGGTGATACCCAGATCAGTGCTGATGATATGAATAGATTATCGGAAAGTCCAAGTTTAGTTGCCACAAGCGTGTCACCACTCCAGCTGATATACGCTACTCTTTCCACGATCTCTGAACAGGGAGAGATTGCTAGAGTGGGAGAAGGACGCTCTGCTTTACTGACTGCTGAACTTATTGGAGGTATTCACATGGCTGTTCTCAGCTCAATGCAGGATGGAGTTATAGTGCACTCAGTGACCTACCACATACCTAAGATATCAAGGACAAATGTAGGAGATGAGAGCAGGGAGAAGGGACTGCCAGCAGTTTTGGTTAGCAAAGGAGATGATGATCTATTGGAGATGACTAAAGTAGGAAACGCAACAAATAGTGGTTCTATAGAAGTCTGTGGCGGTGTACAGAAAATAGAAGTTGTAGAACCAAGTATGGGGCAGGTTGTATTACAAGACACTGGGGTTGCGGAAGATGAAGAAATCAAATCAGAATGTCTCTTTTTTACAGAAAACTCTGAATGCAAATCTGACCAACATAATGTTGGTGGGGAGAAGACTATGACTCACGATTCACAGCAGAAGAAGGACATTGAGAACAAGGGTGATAAATTATCCGAATCAAGTGTGTTGTGGGGGATGTTAGAGTCTCGGGATAAAGTATCAATTCTGAATGCACAAGATAGCATGGTTAATTTTATCACTGTGGATTTTCTAGATCCTTCTGTTGTAAATACCAACACACACCATATGACCTTAGATGCAACTCGTCAAAGTGAATCAGAGATTATATAATAAATGCTCCGAAGGCAAAGGATTGAAGTCATTGCACTGAGTTTCCCCATATGGACCCGTCCCTGTTGGCAGAAATGGCCCAACATCTACTGGAGTGTTACACAAAGCACGAACTCTATAGCTCCAGCAACAATCCTAGGGATCTCATGAAAAATTGCACATGTGACTCGGTCTGGATTCGAACCCGCGCCCTTCTGATATTATATCATGATACATAAGCAGGTTTTTGGCTGAAATCGGATACATGTGTCCTAAACGTGTACACGTTCTTGGCAAAGATCAAACATATCACAAAGAGCAATTAAAATTGGTCGTAGAGAATAAGCGTAAAGAAAGAAGATAAGCAGGTTATTGGGGTTTTCTTGTTTTAAATTATTGGGAAGACATGGATAAACTTGTTGGTAAAAATATGTTTCACAACCCTGGTCATGTATGTCTATGGCACAAGAATACTTGGTATGATTGGAAAACAAATATCATTGATATGATATCATATTCCCAGTTACTAGGATATGTAAGCTGAGGAACACAAACTTACAAACAGTACTGTCATCACACATGCAGTTTTGTTTGTTATTTACATATGAAAGACATAAAAATCCTGATCTTACCAAAGCATGAACCCACATCCGGAATATTGAGATACGAAAAGCAATGTAGATTATAGAGTATTTCAGACAAGGTGTGATGAGAGCAACATTCTGCAAGAAAATGCTACATGAAGAACAAAGTCAAGTATTGATCTGTATTCCAGAATAATCTGAGTACTGTGTTCTTTTTCTGGAACCTTCTCACAGAAAAGCCTAGTCAGCGATATGGGTCTTCAATTTGACTTGGAAATTCATGGCTCCCAATGGAATATAGCAGACACAAGTGATCTATGTCCCAAATGACTGGTGATGATCCCTATATGTGGAACAATTTTCCAAAGAAAATGGCTAAATTCCCATGAACACACTATACACCACTTGTACAGAGTAAGAAACACAGGTACTGTTGTCTTGTAGTCAATATATGGAGGCAGCCACAGGCTAGGGAATGTGAACCTGAACAAACATTCTGTACTGTGCCGAAAGATGCAAATATCTTAACTGTGCTATTTACTAGCAACACAACATGTATGCTGACACCAGAGTGGTTACCTTCTTGGCAAAGATCAAACATATCTCAAAGCATGATTAAAATTGGTCGCAAAGAAGAAATGTATGCTGCTCCTTGACTCAAATCACAAAGAATAGTTTTTGTTTGTTATTTTAGAGCAAACACAAAAGAAGAATCAAACTATTTGGGGGTTGAGGCAAAGGCTAAAAAGAATATTTAGGAAAAACAGAGGAGAGGGACAAATAGAAAGTTTCCACTGTTTAGTGCAGTCATTCGGACACTTGAGAATGGAATACAACAAATCACCAAAGACAGCATACAATAAAAAGAGATCAGGTACTAGAGCCAAAGGAAGACCAAGAAAAGATAGACAATATTAAGACCCCACTAAATAAATACGGACATAACACAACAAGGGTGACTCATCCTACCCTTACGCTTAACGGCAAGAGTGGACAACCAATTCCATCACCCACATGGGGAAAGACAAAAGTGCCTTATTATGTACAGATCATGTGAAGAGATGATGAAATATTTGTTAACTATTGATAGTGTAAACATTTCACATCTGTATATCCTACCATCGAGTATGATCTTCATGATGTGGATGTTAAGATGATGTCGCCAACTTTTTAGTTGCTCATTCCATCAGATTTACAATTATTCTCATTCCAGAATAATTGGTGCTTCCATTTAATTTGTACTAATGATATTTGAGATTGTGTAACTGTTGTATGCTAACCATTTCTCAGTGTGTACGAAACTATGATATTGCATATTTACTGATCTGTTGAGGACCATTTCTCCATTGATATTTACTTGTATATAGTAGTCCTTCACTTAATGATGATAGCTGGTTCCAACAAAGTATTGACTTCATTGCACCGGGTTTCCCCATATGACTGTCTCTCTTGCCAGAAATGGCAAGCCACCTGCCAAGAGCACTGCTCAAAACCCGTGCTTCTTAGCTCCAGCAATAATCCTAGGGATCTCCAGAGAAAATGCACATGAGAACTGAACAACATGATCCAGATTCGAACCCACAATTTTCACAATGCAAACATCTTAACCACTCTGTCACAGAGGACCCACCCCACATCATTAACCGATTCGCTCTGGCATGAGTCAACTCTGACAGCCTCCCTATGTATAATCAGAACTGATACCACGCTACAGTATAACTCCAGATGTGCTGCTTTAAAGTGGAGTCTTCTCATTGTTTAATCAGTTAACTTTAGTCTATACAAATTTGTGTCCTGTTAGATAATATAATGTACTTTTGCAGAAATTTGAATGAGCCTGTTATAAATGCAATAGGACCTAACAGGGTGCAATGTACACACATTCTCCGCACAAACCACACAGATCACAAAGATTGGTTAACTTTGTTGATAAGAACGATCGCAAACAAATAACTAATTTGGTATAGAGTATTATTAGCTTCTGTACAGAATAATCTTTTAGCCCCTCAAAATTGCTAACATGTAAATAAATTAGAACTAAAATTTGATATCCAAAAAAGTATTATTTATTTAAATGTCAAATTAATGACGACACATGGATGGACTTTATAAATTAATTTCATTCAATGAAAAATATCATGCAGTGTTAACATTGTACATACAAAATATGACCATGCAACAAACAAATATAGCAAAACACTTTTTTTTCAACATGCCACATACTTTGTCCTTCAGTAAAACTTTGTCTAGATAATGCAGTTCAACTGATCTCTTTAGGAGATATTCCATGGATGTTTTTTTTGTGTGTGTTTTGACTCAGGGTTTGTGACCTGTACATAAGCTAGCAACATTTTTATTCATTCAAAACATTGCTATTAAATATTGACAAAAATTGCAATTAATTATATTGATAAAAATGCATTAACAATGAGTTTGGGTAATACAAAATGGGTGGAGACCTATGCAATCTTTATTTATAATTGATCTTTACTCTCTCTCAATATAATGCAGTATGTTTACTTGTTCAGTCAATATGCAAATACGCTAAATGACTTATAAATAGTAAAGATTTTTACATGTGGTGGACATGTTTAATTAATTCAGAGAGCTTTGAGGAGGATATTATTAACAAATGAAACACATTCTACTATTCAAATACGCATTATTAATATAGAAAGATAACTGTATGAAGGTTGTAGATTTTAGAGGAAGACAGAGAGAGAAAATATTTGGATAGCCTGACTTCATGACATGGTAGAGCGTCAACATCTGAGTTGATAGTAAACACCAACGACAGATTTGTGGAGATCCATGATCGCCTCGCCAGCCGGCACGGCACCTGATGATGATGAGATTTTATGCAGGCATATTTTAGAATAAAATAAAAGCACAATTTATTATACATATAATTGTAATCAAGATTATGATCTATCATAGGGAGTAGCCATATTGTTGTCCCTGTGAAAGAGTTCAAAATGTTTGTGGGCCTGCCTGTCTGGTGGCCTAAGACTCATTGTACCTTATATAAATAAACATTGCGGATTGCCATGAGAGTCCAGCTAATTGCGCATTTTTACAGTCTTGTTTATTTGCTTGAACAATAAGTGACCATTCCATTCTCTCTTCTTCTTGGAATGCTCCATATCAACCACCAGTTAAACCACTCTGTGATTTGTATGTGTTCTGAGCCTAAGAGCGATTGTACGTTGTACCAGTTGTGCGGCTACAAGTATGCCAGCACATCCGAGTTCTGTGACGCTTTTTATTTACTATGGTAGCTTCCCTATACCCCTACCTCTGTCACCTCTTAGACATGCCTTGAGTAGCGTCACTATTCTTTGCTCCCTTGCTTGCCCGGCAACACATGGACGTAAGTGTTAATCAAAACATGAAGTAAAATAGCTTTATAAAGTACTACAGCATACTAGTTTTGATATTTTACCTTTGGTATATAGTTGGGTTTTTTTTACTACAGCATACTCCATTATTGGGTGTAATTGCTTTCTAGATAGGTAGTCCTGGTTCAATTCCCAGTTGAAATGAGATTTTCTGATCGGCAATGACTGTTCTTTTGTTGAACCAGTCTCAATTGGATACTACAGAAACATGGGGACGTAAAGGATGTAAGCGAGATACTGACCACATCACCCATCATGTGTCGTTATAATAATAATAATAGGCTCAACACTGTTCCCAGTGTACCATATGGTATGAAAACAGGTTCTTTATTTTACTATACTCCATTATTGAGTATGGTCATCCTTTTATTTTAACATCACTTGTACTTGAAGTAGAATATTTAGAGGCACATTTACATCACCTGGTGTAGATTGATTGATTGGACCATCATCATTGTACTTCGATGAGTAACCATGTGTGCTCTGATCTCTTTCTTACACAGGAAAGATCTTAGTGGCAGTGTAGCACTGGCAAGGGTCCCCATGTAATATTGAAGATTGTGAAAATTGTTGTAGGAATTTTAATTTTTCTAATGAATTTTGCCTGTGCAGCGGCTTTTGAGGCTTGCTTTTCTCGACTTTGAACTGATAATAATTTTTACAACTCAACTTGAACATGGAACCTTTGTTTTATCGTCTGTCTGTGATATGACTAAGAATTCGATCTCACCTACATTGAGATCAGGAATTTGGAAAAATATACTGATGACTCGAGAGGAGCAGACCGAGTACCTTTTTGGAGGCGAGACACAAGCACCTAACCTCTATACCATAGAGACTCCTGGTATAGAACACTGCTGAGTTGTAGCATTATGTGCTTTGTCACAGTTGGCCAAGACGCCTTCTGGGATTTGAAAGCAAGCTGCAGACACCTTATCAGAAGATACATCATCTTGGAGTTGTAAGTACAAGCTCCACTGCCTGATACAGGTAACAAGAGGGCAAACTTGTCCTCCCTTGGGAATAGAAACTGCAACAGCACAGACGCATATTTAGTTATAAAACAAGTTATAAAACAGCAACAATTTGTGTGTACCTGAGTTATTGATGTGACTCTTCAATATAATTATTTTGTCACATTGATTTTTCTTTGAATAGTCAAAACTACACATCATCTAACTACACATTTATTATCTTTGAATAGTGACACAACAAAAGCCAACTGTGATCATTTTGTTAATTTTCATGATTTCTTTGTTGCCAATTTTAAGAGTTGTTGTACCTTGGAATTTTCTGGCACTTCATAAATATTTATATTGTACAGCTAATGTGTTTCATATTTGATGATGGGGTATACAGGTAAATCAACAGTCGGGAACTCACTTACTAGTGTATGTATGATTGTAATACCCCATCTCTACAGTACAGAACTAGCTTTCTGGTATGATTGATTGATAGATAGAACCATCATCATTGCTGCACTTCGGTGAGTAGCCATGTGTGCTCCAAGCTCTTAGACAGGAAGATCTAGGCGGCACTGCACAAGCTCCATAGCACTGGCGAGGGCCTCCGGTCTCATTTTGAAGATGGTTACAGTTTTGTAGGAATTTTATTTTTAACCTTTCTAATGGATTTTGTCTGGGCTGTGGCTTTCCAGCCTGCTCTTCTAGATTTTGAACTGCCAGGGTTCTTTTACCGGCTCAACTTGAACATGGGACATACGTTTTATTGTTCATCTCGCCAACACTGAGATCGGTATCTCAGTACTAGGAGCTTGATCTCACCTACACTGAAATCAGGGATCTATGGAAAAATATCCAGATCGCTCCATGAAACAAGCCGAGTACCTTTGAAAATAGAGGCGAGCACCTAACCTCTACACTACAGAGACTCCATATGATTGTATAACCATATCTACAATGGATAATTTGCTTTAATCATTACCAGTCCTCATCATGCACAAGAACACATATAAGATAGAATGTCCACTCAAATGAACAGTTTGGGTGTTTTCTGTCTCTTGTTTCTATAGCTGTTTAATAATCATAAAAATCAACATAAAGAAAACAGAAACAATGGTAAAAGACAAGAAAAAACCAACAAATATCTAAATAGTAGGCAAACCCTAAAACAAGTGTATAACTTCAAGTACCTTGGAAGTATAATATCATTAGCTACAAATCAAAAGTGGAAATCAAATATATATATGTAACACAAAGCAAGCAATTTATTGGGCAGCTGGCGCCAAGATTGAACAATAAATATGTGTCACTAGACATAAACATAGCGCACTATATAACACAATCTTTCCACCAACCTTATACTACCAATACATGACGATGACAGCTAAAGACAAGAAAATTGCATTGACAGAGATTCTTGAGAATAATAAATGTTTCAGGGACGAGCAAATCTGCAATGATAGAATCAGGTCCAAAGTGGATGTAAAAGCAGCAAAAGAATTCAGCCAGAGGCAACAGATCAAATAGTTTGATCATATAACATGATTGCCTTCAAATATACCACAACTGGTATTGATACACAGATAGGAAACAGAGAGGATGGTCGTACAATCGCTGAACTGATGAAATAGCAGAGTCCCTGAACATCTCTATATGAGGTGCATAAGCAGACAGACCCTCTCCTGCACCCTATACTTCACCTCAACATTAGCAAGACTGCCCGAATGGTTACCGGGGCCCAAATTGGGGTGTAAAGAATAGAATCACTTATCTGTCATGCATGTCGTAGAGCGATGAAGGAGGTTTGGCTGAAATCGGGTATATGTATCCTAAACATGTAGAAGTCTATGCGTTTAGGGGCCTACCAAACCAATGTGCAACGTATACACGTTCTTGGCAAGATCAAACATATCACAAAGTGATTAAAATTGGTAGTAAAGAACGAACGCAAAGAAGAAATAACAAGGCAGTGTATATAGTTGTATACTTTTTTTTTTTTTTTAAGTGTAATGTCGCTGACCCCACTCCTCGTATTTGACTTTTACGACACTCGGGAAGAGACAATGGTTCTATTCTTCTTTGCTAACCCAGAAACCACACAGGAGCTAGCTGTAGAATATTATCACAACAGTAGAAATATGGTATATGTAGATTGCACACCACATCAACAGTAGAGAACTAGCTTGGTATATGTATGATTGCACAACCACATCAACAGTAGAGAACTAGCTTGGTATATGTATGATTGCACAACCACATCAAGAATGGAATATTGTACAAATTGACACACATTTTTACCAGTTGGTTACTCGTGCGATTTTGTAAACATAAAAATCCAACTTTATAATACCACATCTACTGAGTTCTACTGCATTGTGTCAGATATGATTATCATAGGTGAGGATGTCAAGGATGATGTCAACCACATGAACCATCATATGTCATTAGTCAAGGAAAAATATGTACCTAACACAGTATTCCCCAATCTACTTCGTGATATGAAATTACTTACCTTGCTTTGTTCCTGCAAGGCAAGAGACAGCCAAAATGACGGTGGCAACCAAACGTTACTAAAACTGTTATCATAACGATGGAAGAGGCAGAAACACTGGCTCAAAATATTTTAAAAGGCTGACAGGTGTGCAGTGATGAGTGCAATGTTACGCATAGTACATGTGACATGATGAATGTGCATTAATGAAGTTGATAGCACTTTGCGTTAGTAATCACATGCCGTGGAAATTCTAGGATTGAGGCCCAGCTTGGACCAAAAATTCTCTATGTGCACGCTCTACACATTTGGACTACAGGAGACCTAGATCCACTACTTGATCTAACTTACAAGTAACATGCCTGAATGGTGTGGGACTCAGGTGATAAAGCAAGACTTCACACAAAAATCAGTCCGAGTATATCAGGTGCCATGACCTGTCCTTAATTCATAGCTTGCAAGCGGGGAAAAACCAACCTACTAAACATTTACATTTGTAGAATAACTGGTGCAGACACTGATGTTATGAGCAAATGTCCCCTAATCATTAATCCAGTCATTACAAAATTACATTTCTAGTTGTATCATGTTTAAATAATTACTGGAAATTAAACTGGTATTCAACTTTTCATTTATGCAACCAGTAAAAAAAAATGTATATATATTTTTTCAAAGTTTTTAAAAATTATTTTTGGTTTTGTTTTAATTTCTGACACTTGTTTGACGTATACTTTTATTTTGAATTAGTTTTTATGTGTATGATATGTACTCTCTGATTTTACTGAAGAAAACACATAAAACTCTTTTCAGTAAGTCATCCAAGGAGTACTTTTTGGGGGTTTTTATTAGAGACTTCATTGAATTGTTAATTGTATACTCATGTTGACGAGTTGTTGCATTTCAAATATTGTTTTTCTCAGCTTGTTTTTGTGCAATAAATGCCACATGAAATCCTTGTTCTATATTTTTGTATGATTTATGTTGTCTTAACTCTTTCCATGCTTTTGGCCGTACACTGCGCCACGACGGAAGTCCTCGACGCTAATAACCCATCGCTGCGCCATAGAGTTGCTTCCCTTATAAGAAGTCTTTCTAGTTTTACTTATACTACTTTTCAACCTTGTCTATTAGGTTGTCCAGTTTTCTTCAATTTAGTATATAATAATATATATATGTTATTTATTTATTGATGAGTAGTTGGGATCAGTTTTTACCTCCCTTGAATTAACTGTTTGAAAATTGAGGACATAACTCCGCGTGGAAAGAGTTAAGCTAATTCAACGAAAATTTCAACCCATAATGATAAGGAAACATCAACATAACGTTAACAAGGACATCATTCATCAGAAGTAGCAACTTAGTCATTAGCTAAACTTGCAGGTCGGATGAGGACAGTCAGGCTAATGGAGATCGAGACCCAGTAGCGCTGACTGAAACCTGGACACGTCACCGAAGGATAAGCACTAGAACTCCAAATGGCGCTGAATGATTTGATGTAAAAATACGTTCTTGACATACATTCTACGTTGTTTATATATCACAATAAGAATGGCCGAGAGAGAATCATTAGCAAGTCACAGACTTTACATACCTAGGGAGCATTTTCTCAGCAAATGCAAGAATAATTAACAAATTCAATATAGATGCAACAAAGCATATCAGATCATAGGACAAATGGCACCAATTTTGAAATGTAAACATGTTGCCATGAACACTAAAAGAGCACTGTTCAAAACAATATTCCTTCCAACATCATGCTTTCAGTGCCAAACTTTGGCCTGGCATAAAGCGATTAATTACAGAGATGAAGTGTCCACGCAGAATACTGGGAGTATCAAGAAGAGACCGGTTTAGAAATGAAGACATCAGGAAAAAAGTGGGTACAACAGTACTGAACTTCATCAAGAAACAACAAATTAAATGGTTTGGCCACATAAGCAGATTATCAACAGACAGTGCACCTCAAAGAGCAATGCTAGGCCGATACAGTGGATACAAAGCAAAAGGTTGTCCTCAAAAATAATGTCACAACCTGAATTCCCTGTCTGACAATGTGGGGCAGATCACTGCTTAATTGGACATATTCAACATGAACCCTGAGAGTACATGAAAAAGATGTTTCTTGACACCATTGTTACATTACTTGTAATTTCTCGTTTATCCATTGACAATTTCATGTCTATCTTCTTTATTGAGCGCTTCATATGACTACTAGTTAAACCACTCTTTGTGATTTGTATGTGATCTTAGCCTAAGAGCAATTGCATGTTGTGCCAGTTATACACCTACAAGTAGACCAGCACATTCGATTTCTGCAATGCTTTTTATTCTTCTTCTTCTTTGCGTTCGTTCTTTACGATAAATTTTAATCACTCTTTGTGATATATTTAAACGTGTATACATTGGTTTGGTAGGCCCCTAAACGCATAGACTTCTACCGTTTAGGACATGTGCATCCGATGCTTTTTATTTACTGGGTAACTTTCCTAGGCCCTAGTCACCTCTTACAACATGCCTTGAAGGTAGCAGGGTTACTGTTTTTTTTTGCTCTCCTGATCCGGCAGCACCAGCGACCAGTCAGTTACATACTTAACCATGAGCTTCCAAAGATTAGATTCCAACATCCATAAAATATCACTATCTTCATCTCTCAAAATTTACAAGAACACAAACAGTAACTAATCTTAAACAATAATTTTAAATAATAAAACACAAACAATAGAGAATTGAAATATTTTAATTACAATAAAACATCCATAGAAGTTTACATAAAATGGACTGCCACATAATGTTCACATTTTATCCTTGATTTCATCACATATAAATGATCATATCACATGCCTACTTGAAGTCAACCAAATATGCAGGTCTGAATAGGTAATGTATTGCTTCTGAAAATTAACAAGAAAAAAAAAACCATGTATAGATGGTACACAAAAACCAGTCAGAAGTGCCATACCAGGGGCACTAACTACGCCAGAATTCCTAGTAGGCAAATGCAAGATGATTTGGGAAACTACACACTAGGATTATCTACCCCGCTCATAACGAGAATAAGTTGTTGAAAAATCTCAACCCAAATGTGCCCTGATCAAGGCTGTGTATGGTTGGTGTTTTAATAGACCTAGGTATAAATGAGTGTTTTAATTGATTAGTTATGGCGCCCAAGTGGTTACCGGGGCCCAAATTTGGGGTAAAGAATAGAATCACTGTTACCTGCCACGCATGTTGTAAGAGACGACTAAGAAGGTTTGGCTGAAATCAGATGCACACGTCCTAAACGTGTAGAAGTCTATGCGTTTAGGGGCCTACCAAACCAACGTGCAACATATACACGTTCCTGGCAAAGATCAAGCATATCACAAAGAATGACATCATCAATGATACAGATGTGGTTATTTACACCGATGGTTCAGTCATCCGCCAACAATGCTGTGCGTGGGCTTTTCAGCAGCTCAGGAGGAAAAATAATAAGATGCCAGTGGGGCCTACGCAGCAACCACAAGTAGCTTGACAATGGAGGTTCGGGCGGTTACGGAGGCGGTGAACTGGTTGGCATCTCACAATTACTCTCGTGTTTTCATACTCACTGACTCCATGAGCATGATTCGTAAAGTCAAATCAGGTATGGTGAGACGCAACTGGGTGGAGGTACTGGTACAGACAGTTATCAGAGAAATCACCATTTTTGTCCCTGGGCACGCAGGAGTTAGGGGTAATGAGCGAGCTGATAGATTGGCTGGCTTGGCTACAATATCAGAGGAGCTGCCATGGATCGAAGTGACATTCTTCACGCATTGAGAGTCTTTCCGAACACAGGAGTTTCAGGGCTGTGAATCCTACTCGCTGACCAGATTGAAGGAGATGGGTGTCAATATTGGTGCAGCACGAAAAGAACGACATACTAAATATGCAAAGAGATTGATTAATCAACATCGAACTGGTGTGTGGGTCGCTGCTGGATTTGCTGAGGATATCCGATTTCCTTATCCTTCAGTGTCCCCCTCTACAGACCAGAATGTACAGGAACTTCTGACTCTGCACAGAGCCTCACAGAGATACCCATCTTTTCAACATGTTTAAGGTAGGAACTTCCGATTAGTGTAACCGTGGCATCAACAAAATGACTTCTAAGCATTGTTTACAATATCCAGCATATGAGAATATTGATATGGCACTAACCAGTGTACCGGTTAGTTTCAATGCAGTATAAGCTCCCTGGAGACTTAGACAACCTAAAGTGGATCACTGCTTTCTTTGAGCATGTTTAAGTCTAAGAGTGAACAAAGAAAACTATCTAGAGCTACAAAACAGTATTTTGATAATCAGTAACCCCGAGCCTACAAGTCAAACTACAGAATGAGTATGTGAAGCACTGCAGAAACTGGATATCCCTTGAAAGATGTGGAATTGGTTATTGGTTACTAAACTGACGTCATTGCACTCCGGCAGACCCATAGGTGCTCAGTCTCCCCCAATAGATATCGAAGAGTATGCATACTGATGGTTCCTGTGGCTCACTGATTAAACACACCTCTCACTCTGCCTCTCAGGCATCCAGTTCGACTTGAACAACGAGTAATTCCAAACTGCTTAAATCGCTTGATCGATTCAACATCGATTTTAGTGTCCTCATCCAGACGAAGAATATCCCCTTATCCATCTTCAACTCCCCAACAATCGATGATGTTGATGCAAGCCTGTCCGCTCTCTCATTACCGTAAACACCCGCATGCCCAGGACAGTATATCCACGTAAGCGCTGGAGGTTAGAAAATACTGGGTTTACATCATGTGAAATTCTCAAATTCCAGTGGAAGACACACCAAGGAGTTTTTGTGTGAAACAACTATTGAGGTCTTTGCTTCACAAGGAACAGAGGGGATTAAGTAGTAAGCAACTAATTTATGGTCCTAACACAATGTTCTTCTTCAATAAACCACATAGTATTACAATGAGTTCTTTACATTTCCATTGACCTCTCTTCTTTCTATTTTCCTATTATTTTTTCATGACAGCACTTATAACGTATGATAGAAACCTGTTTTATGAGAATTTGTTCAATCTCTAACAAACATAAAAAACTAAAAGAGAATACTTCTCTATGAGGTGTCTTTTTTGCCATGCTCTAAGTAGGTTGCATCTTTTTTATCCTCATCTAAAAGGAAAAATCTACGGCCGATCAAATCCCATCATATGTTTATATACCTCTATACTAGTAAAGTCACTTTCATGCACAAAAAATGGCCGTCCTCTAATAGTGAGCATAGCAAATAGATGAGGTACATCAGGTACCTCAACATCTGCTGCAACAAAGGTTATGGTTTCTTTACGTGCAAAGAATGTCAGAACATGTGCTGTAAATATCTTCGTCTCATGATTAAAATACAGATCTATAACGTATTTCTTGGAAATATAGTGAATCAAAATCGGATTCACAAACACAAAACTATTCAGAACTGTAAAAAGTGGAACCGCTGCTGCTAAAGACATATTCTGAAAGCTTATCCATATATATGGCTGGACAGCTAGGCCGATGGTGCTTGTAGTAAGAGAGAAAACTTTTAATGCCTTCATCATTTTACCAACACGTCCTTCATAAACAAGATGGCCTAATGAGTCACTTTCGTCAGTTTGTGATGAATACAGTCTTAGTGCTTTGTGTGCGCTAAATGGACTTGATCTGTCGATTGTTTTCCAGTGTTTCAAAGTGGTTCCATCACACCAGGATGGAGACAGGCGTGCCTGATGTTGGTTTCTTTGAGGCATTCTCTGGCAAGTATTCATCAACCTAATGATGGAAACATTACTAAGAATGCCTGGAAGACTACTAAGTCGGTTGCTGACCAGGGGAAGAGACAAACCACCCCCAATTAGTCTGAATGTCAAGGACATTGTGCTTGATGAATGTCCAAGATAATATAATGCACTTCAGGTCTGAAAAAAAAGGGAAAACTATATATATATATATATTTTAGTTCACAATGAATTATGTTTATAAAAGAACTGGATTTAATTATCTTGGATTATCCGAAAGGAGTACATTCTTATTTTTCGCGTTTGTTGGCCTACAAGCTCTGATACAACCAATAAATGGTGCACCCTTAGGTTGAGAAGTGCAGGCCTCAGCTTAAAGTTAAAGAGGCCTCATAACAAACAAACAAATTAAGTATATATTCAAGTATTATAATTGTCTCATATAAATCACCTGTGTGGTTCAGGGCCCACAAGGAAAGCAAAGAATAGTACCACTGCGACCTACAAGGCATGTCGTATGAGGCGACTGAGGTAGGGGCCTAGACTAGGGAACTTGGAAGCTACCAGTACCCGAGTAGTACCGGGGTTAGTACCCTGGGCCTACTAAATAAATAGGATGCGCTGGCCTACTTGTAGGCGCATAACTGGCAGAACGTACAATCGCTGTTAAGCTCAGATCACATACAAATCACAAAGAGTGGTATAACAAGTGATCGATATAACGCGTACGAAGAAGAAATAATCGGAACAGTGCGGAATAGACTATCTTTGACTTTGTCGCTAGCGGCTCATGATGGAAAGAGTCGGTCAAGCAGGGGAGATCAGACAATGTATTAATGTAATTACTTGAAAATAAACTTTTACTATTAACTTGTCCTAAACATATTCAGTTTTCCCCTAACTTTACCTTATATTGCAAAAGCTTGTTGCATAAATGTTCAAACAGCAGTTGTAACATAGAACTTGATAAAGAAAACTCCAAGCACGGTCATTGAATAGTGCAATCCCAGGAAGGTGAAGTGAAAGAAGTGCAACAACTCTGAACAAAATATATTTGTCGCTAGTATTTGCCGGTTAGCTTGAAGTCGCTAGACCATGAATTATATGGCCTTGTTCGTCTTTAAAGCTTTACAGACCACATAAAGAGATACCGCTAACAACTAAAGCAAATCTCATAAGAACGATAAGAGCTGCAGGTGTGACAATACGAGACGAAATTAGAAATGAAGAAATCAGAAAAAGACTGGATGTGAAACCAGTCATGCAATTCATAAAAGAACAACAGATTAAATGGTTTGGACACCTGATAAGAATGCCCTGGTATCGCCTACCACAGAGAGCCACACAGACAAAGTATGAGTACAAAGCAAGAGGAAGACCGCGCAAAAGATGGAGCGACGGCATCAAGAACAACCTTACAAAAATGAATATCTGCTTACAAAGTGCCTTAATACAAGATCACTAGCCCCCACAACACTTCTATAGAAGTAAATGGTGGAAGAGAAGAAGGCAGACGGTCAATTGGCAAGTGTTTTACTGTGACAACTTCTTAGTTTTCGTTTTTCACTCTTGTCTTTCAGCTCAAACATAAGTCTCTTCTCAAAAGATTCTGCTATGAGCCACAAAGTCGCACAGGTAAAAGCTTATCTCTATCGCGCACGATCGTTCTTTTTGGCCATTTTATCATTCTTATTGTGATATATAAACAGCCTTTGCTAAGAACGTAATTTTACGTCACAATCTTCAAGTACCATTTGGAGCTCTGGTGCTTGTCCTTCTGCGATGTTTCCGATTTCAACCAGCGTTTACTGGGTTCGCTCTCTGTCAGCCTTTGACTGTCACCAGCCGACCTGCAAGGCAGCAGGTTTAAAAAGCTTATCTGAGAGTTTCTGCGGACACAAATCATCCTCTGCACAAATCTATAAATGAAAACAAGGGCAGGCGATTGAAGAGAGGCGATCCTGGATGGCCGAGGCAGAGGATGTTATTAAACAGATCTGTACTCTAGATGAGTTGGAGCATGGGGAATAATGGATGCCTATATAAGAGCATATGACTGATTACACCAGGGTTGTCAGTACACTGGGGCGCTGCTGTAGAGAATGGGCCCTGTGCGTTGTCAATACGGAGATTCTTGCACTCGTGGATCAGCATTCCCATCCAGGTGATATCGTTATCTACACCGATGACTCTGTCAGCAGCCGAACCAGATCATCGTGGGCAGTGGCGGCTCGTCATTAAGGGCCAGCCCCCCCGCCATAATGTATAACGTGTATCTATTATTTTATAAATTAAAATATAGCAACTCAAAACCATGATTTATCTGGAAAAAATATCTAGCCCCACCAATAAAAATGATCTCGAGCCGCCACTGATCGTGGGGTTATTCAGCACAACGTCGCACACTTCATGAGGACTGCTGCGCTTTTGAGCGACAACATCAAGCATGACTATAAAGATCACCGTTGCCTCCAGGACTCTGTCATGAAATGCAAGGCATTGAAATGCCAAGGCCAGTCTGCTTTTTATTGGTATAGTCTTCATTGTTAATTATGGAGCCAAGATATTCAAATTCTGTAACATTTTCATTATCTTCGTTATTAATGGTGTTTACATTAAGCACCCAAATGCCACTACTGTGTCTGGCGGTTCCCACTGGGAGAATATGTTCCAACTGCAAAGCCGAACTCTCAGCTCTCCTGATGGCAGACAGCACATAAATAAACTGCAAGCACCTGTAGGCAAGATGGTCTTTCTAATAGACTCACTGTCAGCTATACAAGCCCGGACAACCGGGTACAGAACCTAGAAAGAAAACTTGATCGAAGATAAAAAAAAGGCAGAAATTCACCTGCAGTGGATTCCACCTCAGTAGAACAGACCAGATCATTATATTTTGCCTACATACCAGACACTGCAGACTTAAGAGACACTTACATGGACTAAAAATAATTCAGCCAGTTCTCTGCCAGTGTCAGCAGGCAAAGCTGACTCTTAGAATACTCATCGGCTCAAGAGAGGATTCAAGAGAGAGCATGCGTGGGCTCCGAGTTTCGCCACACGCGGTTCCACTTTTATCCTTCAAGCTTTTCCCATCGGCCAGGAGAGGCGAGCATTAATAGCCACTCTGGGAGTTCGCTCGTCTGTGTTGCGAGCGGATCCCATCTAGCGTGACTACCTTTGCATCTCTACTTGCCCCAGAGTAGCTCTCCACGGCACCTGCCCTCTTAGCCAGACCGGAACTACCATCTGTTACCAGGGTCACCACGTGGAGGTGAGGCAGGGAATTAGAGTCAGATCCTAATCCTGGCGCGCCTCGCTTTGACCCTAAGCAAACATTTGTATTGCTCTTAAACTTTGTTAAACTGCTTTACTTTTGGTTGAAGCAAAGATTTGTTCTGCTCTTATACTTTGTGCCCCCATGTGTTGCGCGCCCGTAGAGAAGCAAATAATAGTGGCACTGTGAATAGTGGCATGTCGTAAGAGGTGACTGAAATTGGGGCCTAGGGAAGCTACCCAAGTAAATAAAAGCATCGAGACATTGGACGTGCTGGCCTACTAGTAGACTTATAACTGGTACAATCGCTCTTAGGCTCAGATCACATACAAATCACGAAGAGTGGTTAACAAGTGATTGATGTGAAGCATTAGAAGAATAAGAAGATACTTTGTGTGAATCAAGTAGTCCGACAGATGCTGATGGTGCCTATGGTTTAGTCCCACACCATACAAAGAATATTATTGGTTTATAAATGTTAACGTAGACACAGTAATCCTGAGGCACACACAAACTTCAAGTTTCTGAATAAAACATACCTAGCAAATTATACTGCATTTGTTTCCATACTATAATAAAATGTAATCACAGGCCGAAGATGTTGTGACTCAAAAGAACAAGTTTAATAATATCAAATACTGGCATGAGTCAACTCTGTTGGTCTCCCTACGACCACTCAGATCTGATAACATGTTACAGTATAGCACCAGATGTGGTACTTTCAAGTGGGTTTTTCTGTTTATAAAATCTTACATTTACTCATCTGTACAAATTTGTGTCCTGTTGGATAATATGAACATCATCATCAAATAGCTGGTCCTGAGCAGAATCTTGCCACCCTAACAGTGTTTTAGAATTTCTCTCTCTCATAGGTCAGATGCCTCGCCTCTGCAGCCATCATGCTCAAGTCATCAGTCACATCCTAAATCCATCTACCCAGTGGTCTTCCTCTTCTCCTCTTTGCCGGGAGATAAATTTTCCATAATGGTCTTCTCCAACCCTTCATGTCATTTTAGATGTTAAAAATACAGATATACTGGCCGAAATTTGGATGTGCCTGTTCTAACCTGATACAGAAACCTAACGGAGGCACAATATACTCTTGGCACAAACAACACAGATCACAAAGAGTGTTTAACTTGGTTGATAAGAACAATCACAAACAAACATATCAAATACTATTCAGTTTATTTGAAGCACTAAAAAAAATGAAACTGTCCTATCCCAATGAAAGTTTTATCCCAAATCCATAATGAGAGAGGATTGACTGGACTCAACTGATTTTTCCCATCTAGGGACATAGTAAGTAAAACTATGAACCAGTGAGATGGCCAGAATGGAGTTAGCCCCTCTAACCTTGATTCAGCACATCAGACCAGCCACCTGTCTGCCTTGAAAAATCTGATCCCAAGAAACACTGGAGAGAAAAACTAGACAGATCTTTAAGCCAACGATCAAATTGGATCATGTGTTGTTCTATGTCGACTGACCTCTACACACTTTAGGTAGTAGAGAAACTTCTTCACCCTTCGCTGCTAAGAGGCATAGGTAGTCCACTGTACAAAGGTCTTCCAGTCCTCCTGCAGTACTAGGCCATCTTTTCCAGATCATCTCCCCTTTCTTGCACTCCAGATCTCTCAGGTATTCTTAGGGTCTTCCATTAACCTCTATACGACCCTGGGGAGGTTCCATCACAGGAGCCATCACCCTATCTCTTGTTCCACAAGCTGCTGTCCCCGCGTTCTATCACACAATCCCTGTTTGCGGTCCTGTCATACCATCGCAGATGGAGTATCCTGCGTAGGCATCTATTGATGAAAGTCTGCAAGATTTTGGTTGTTCCCTTTAGCTGTTCTCCAAAAGAAAAACTACTAATAAGAAATATAAGAAAAATAAGTCAACAAAAAAGTAATAAAAATCTGGAACAAATAAACATACATTTCAATATACAAATAACAAACATACATACTCAAATGCAGACACATTTACTTTCTCTTTCCATCTTAGCTAAGAGGTAATTTGGAGAGCAGAAGTTGTAAAATCTGGGTCAATTGTCACTGTTGTTGTGAGCATATATAGTTATTGATTTTTATAATGTTGTCTATCCATCTCTCTTGTGGACCTCAGAGTGATCTTCTTTGAACGCTTCGTATTGACCACTTGTTCGCCCGAGTGGTTACCGGGCCCCAAATTTGGGGTGTAAAGAATAGAACCACTGTTACCTGCCACGCATGTCGTAAGAGGCGACTAAGGAGGTTTGGCTGAAATCGGATGCACATGTCCTAAACTTGAGAAATCTATGCGTTTAGGGGCCTACCAAACCAATGTGCAACGTATACACGTTCTTGGCAAAGATCAAACATATCACAAAGAGTGATTAAAATTGAGTCGTAAAGAATGAACGCAAAGAAGAAGAAGACCACTTGTTAACCACTCTTTGTGATTTGTATCCTAAGAGCGATTGTACGTTGTGCCAGTTATGCGACTACAAGTAGCCAGCACATCCAATTTCTGCTACGATTTTTATTAACTAGGGTAGCTTCCCTAGGCCCCTACCTCAGTCTCCTCTTACAACATGCATTGTGGGTCACAGTGTTACTATTCCTTGCTAACTTTTCGGGCCCAGATGGGTGCTCAGAGTGATCTAAAACCAAATCTTATGCAGTACATAATGGGCAACTAAGTGGAAATATCCAAAAAGGCATCATTGTTTTCCTATTATATTCATTACAAAGCATAGCTCTTACAAATTTACTGGAGATAATATATCTCAGCTGGCACTATTTATAATATTTCTCATAATCTCAAGCATCTCATCTCACACACTGTAGTTTATATATTATATATATATATATATATATATATATATATATATATATATATATATGAATCAATATTGTTATCATACAATAATACAACTTAAACACACTGACATCTAACAACAAAATAACAAATAGTAACGTAAAATTGTTATAAAAAATTAGTTTAAATCATTTGCTCTTCTGGAATTAGTTATACCGTCCTTTAATTTTTATTAGTTCAAGTAAATGGTTCAAGATCTTTTTCTTATCTATCAGCTTACCTTCTGCTTTCCTCTAATCCTGTTTTGTCTCACAGCGTCAGGATAAGAAATTTCTAGAAAGGGCGTATGTGTGCAAGAATTGTTATTTCTTATGTTTGTGCACGTTCCAAAATAAATGTTTAAGAAGAATCCCCCAAATTTTCTGACCAAAAATGAAAGTAAATGAAGTGTTTTTAAAAGGAACTGAATGTGCATCATTGGAGATCATCATTAAAAGATAAAGATGGATTTGGCACATATGTCAAATGCCAGTACAGTATTGGTTAGGACAGCTTATTGATGGACAGCTCATTGATGGACAGCTCATTGATGGGCAGCGGATGGGTAAAGAAGGCCTGGATGTTCAAAGAAAACATGGCGAAGAACTGTGGAGAGTTGAAAGATTGTGAAACAATTGGTAGATATACGGTAGAACAGCAACAATGGAAATAAATTGTGTAAGTTTTATGTGTCCTACAGGAAACATCAAAGATATATACATAGATGCTTATGTACAGTTTTAATGAATGTTCAAAATTGTGTAGAGAGATATGTTTTAACTAATTTATCTAGTTCAGCATTCTTAAGTAGACACATTTCAACTGCTGCATCATTCATTGCAGCTTTGAACTTGCTAGCTGTTCTCATAGCTTCTTCTTCTTGAGCGCTCCGTATCGACCACTTGTTAACCATTCTATGTGATTTGTATGTGATCTGAGCCTAAGACCAATTGCACATTGAGCCAGGTATGCGCCTACAAGTAGGCTGCATATCCGATTTCTGCTATCCTTTTATTTGCTAGGTAACTTCCTAGGTCATACATCAATCACCTCTTACGACATGCCTTGTAGGTCGCAGTGGTACTATTCTTTGCTTCCCTTGTGGGCCCCAGCACCACACAGGCGGTTCTCATAGCAATATCAGCAGACAGACAGATATGATAAGAACAGAATAATGTGATCAAAGATATCACATGCAAATAAAATGTAAATCAGCAGAAACAATAACCATCATGCTTCAGAGTTTGTATTAGGTTAAGTAGTCATGGTTCAAACTTCACGGCAACAGGTTGTCTTATAATTGTTCTGTTCATGTGCCAGCGAGCACCACTCAAGATACTAATATGAACTCATGAAGGAAACAGAATTTCTGGCACATAAATAAAAATCAAACTACAGTTTCATCAATTTGAAAATAGTCAAGAACAGTAAAAAAAAGTGTGATAGTAAATTATTATAATGAAAGTTAGGACATTATATAAAAAAACCAAATACAAATATAGTCATTATGTACAGTTGTAAATATTACTCCAATACAATCTGTGCCTTTGAACCATCTACATTTTTGTGTTCTGTTCCATGATAAAGGTCATACTCCCGTCGCAGGTAAGCAAACAACAAGTCGGTGACTAGGAAAATCTGTCAGATAAAAAATACAATTAACAACTTAAATAAACAATATTTGTGTCTCTTGTATATCATCATCATCAGTGGGCATCTGTAGCTTAAGCAGTAGTTAGTTCGATCATAACCCAAGTGTACCTAGTTCAAACTCTGGTGGCAGTTGCAAGCAAATTTGTTTCCATGGAATTTCTGAACGGCAAAATAGACCCCACCATTCAGAAAGCAAATGGGAAACTATTGAACATATAAGTGGTGCCTATAAAATCGACGACTCGTTTACTGCGGTTGATGGCGAAGTCCAGTAAAGGATATGCCACGATTTGTATTTATTTTGTAATCATCATCATCATGTGAGTTCATATGGCAATCACAGAGCTCCACAAACACTTGTCACAAGTATTGGCTATCAGTTCTCTTACAAATACTTCCAGATATCACTACATAGCACTGGGCTGAAGGACAAGAGCCCAAATTCTGCTAGATCATTGAAGAAGAGAAAGGCTATCAGTTCTGATATTGACATTTTTCCATTCCATGAAGTTAGACTGTTCAAAATGTGTTCTCTCTTGTCTGTTCCTGAATGAGCGTTGCCAGTTATCACAATTTGTTCGAAACCTTATTTTCACAAGAAATATCGTGTGTGTTGATATATTCCTCTCGTACCATTATACGTTACATAGGGCCTGCAAGTAATTTCTCCAGACCTCTCTGTCCTGGGCAACTTGCTCAATCTCTTCCATGAAATTGAGTCCGATATTTCTTGCCTCACTCAGCAAAGTTTGTCCCCAGGGTTTCCTAGGGTATTCTCTCTTTCTTGAACCCTTTGTCTCCCATTTCAATGCCTGCTTTGGTATTTTTTGATCATTTCTTCTCAAGGTATGTCCAACATATCTCTATATTCTCCTTCTTATAACAGTCGTTACTAGAGGTTGACCAGTCATTTTTCTGATTTCATCACTTCTGAATTAGTTCCATTTTATGTTCATTATTTTTTGCAGACATCTATTTTCAAATTCATTCAACTTACTTTCTATATCAATTAGTCATTTTCCAACTCTTGCTGGCATATGTTAGGATGGATACAACAGTGGAATTGAAAATTCTTAATTTAGTTTTAATATCTTGTATATAGAAAGACAAAAACAATCATGAAGAAAGAGTTGGAAAATGACATGCAAAAGTGACTGGGAAGACATCAAAAAGATGAAGGCGATCAGAATGTCAGCTCTATCCAATGGCTGTTCCCCTGATATGGTGAAAGAACAAACCAGCCTGACCAGTCTCTCATTACCATCAATACCCATATGTTGCAGAATGAAGATGAACATAATCCTATTAAGTAGTACATTGTCTGTGTACTGAACCACCCTTTCACCTTCTGGTACACTCAATGAATCACTTGGAATGCATGTAGTTTTGTGACTCACGCCAAGTAGGGTCTCTCGCGATCACCGCTTAGACTTATGTACCAGATTTCCACATGAATTCTGCTGTTGTTATTAGGGACTCCGTCCCTCCATACAGCTTCTCATTTAATTCGATATTTTCTGGCCAGGTTTCGTTTCTCAGGCCTGCTAGCAGTGGGCAGTCTTGCAGTAAGTGCTCTGCCATCATGTCCGTTTGTTTGCAGTGGCACAGGTTAGTTGTGTCAATTTAAAATTTGTTATACAGGTGGTATCGGAGTCTGTTATGGCCGGTGTGGAGGCAGAATGTGATAACTTGTTTGCTACGGGACAGACCATAGTACCCATCTTTGGAGCTGTGTTGAGGGTGGTCTTGCGACCAATTCTCTCTATATCACCATCCAATGGTTGTTTTAGCGAGTAGGTTCTTAGTCACTGTCATGCTACTTGTCATACTAAATGCACCACTGGCTTCCTTGATCTTTCTGCCGTATGAGCTTGCAGAAAAGGCCCAAGCGGACATTTTCTTCTTTTCAACAATACCAAAATAATACTACCGACCGTCTCTCTTAATTTGGCATACAACATTATTAACTTATGGATAATACAATTATGTGTTCTCTTTCAATCAATCAAGTGCCATGCCTGCCGGCATAGGTGATCTTGTCTCTCCATAACTCTCTCCTCTTCTTGCAGGTAATCAGTTCTGATGTCAATCTTTTGTCCAACCAAGATGTCAGACCATCCAACATCTTCTCCCTCGGCTTTCCAGGATCTTTCCTTTCTTCCCTGAATTTTACCTGTTGTCACCAAATGTTCTAAACTTCCTCTTCGGATTATATGCCTGAAGAACCTTGATTGTCCGATTCTTATTCTTTTGATAAGGTTTCTTCATGTGCAGATTTAAAACCTCACCATGTTTTCTTCGCTGTCCATGGAAATTTCAACATTCTTCTGTAAAACCACATCTCTGTGGCTTCCAGTGATCTTGTTGATTGTTTGTTCATTGTCCATGATTCTCTGCCATACATAAGTATTGGTTCAATACAGCACTGAAGTATTCTCTTTAACATTACCAAAACAATACTACAGACTGCCTCTGGGAATCAAGCATATAACAATCTCCAATCCTTACCTGAGCTGTGGAATATGTCAGAGTGATGGCAAAATAAAAGTTAGCATTTGCACTGCCAGCAAATATCCAAAGATGATACAGAATAGGGGCAAGGACCATGCTGGTAATAAACATAGCTGCTACTACCAAGGTGTTACGCAAATCTGAAATATAAAAACAACAATTATTGCTTAAACTATCGTCTGTGTGTTGCCAGAGCTCTCAAGGGGAGTAAAGAATAGTAACACTGCAAACCTACAAGGAATGTCGCAAGAGGCGACTGAGGCGGGAAGCTACCCTAGTAGATAAAAAGCATTGCAGAAATCTACAAGTGACAATAAGGGAGAAAGCTCTTAACCAGGCATATGTAATGATCTCGCCCGAGTGGTTACCGGGCCCAAATTTGGGGTGTAAAGAATAGCACCACTATTACCTGCCACGCATGTCGTAAGAGGCGACTGGGGAGGTTTGGCTGAAATCGGATGCACATGTCCTAAACGTATAGAAGTCTATGCATTTAGGGCCTACCAGGGGACTGCCTAGAGTAGTTGATAGTAGCTCGGCCTGCTAGCTGTGAGACGCCTCATAGCTCGGGTTCGAACCTACTGTCCGGCATTTGTTCGAGTCCCTGGTCTTACTCAGGACGATAACGTGAGTACCTCTGAAGTCGGAGAAAATCTGCCTGTATGGCGGGGGAATACTAATTACGAGTACATTGAGCACACGGCTGCCAGTGTAAAGTAATTTACAATGTGCACGCTGCTGCCATTGTAAGAAATTGGAAAACGGATTTTCACGCAAAAATCAGTTTCAGAGATGAAACTCGTCTGAGTTGAAAGCGGACGAAAGAAAAAAAAATAAAGGGCCTACCAAACCAATGTGCAACGTATACACGTTCTTGGCAAAGATCAAACATATCACAAAGAGTGATTAAAATTGGTTGTAAAGAACTGAAGCGAAGAAGAAGTAATGATCTTTTTTTTTTTCCGATCCAGAAGCACTTGAGCTGAAAGCTCTTCGCTCGGTGTCATGGACATCGTAACCCTTTGGCTCGGTGCCACGAACACCGTAAATCTGGGGAACCTGTAGCTTTTCTGCCAGTCTGCGGAGTTGAACCCGCACTTACAGAGGACTAGTCACCCACAGTCCAACGCGCTACGAACACGCTGGGCACACGGGCATGTAATGATCATAAAACCCAGACCCTACAAACAGTTCACAACTGCAATGGTTTGGACATATATGCAGAATGGGAGAGAACTGACCACCAACAGCCAAAGATCCAGACTTCATAGCTCTGTTTGTCCCTGGCGTCTGAAAGTGTCAAGTAAGTAAAGGAACATGTTATTTTTATGTCATGAGGCATATTTGGGAATATGGTGTTAGGCTCGTTTTATTTCTCTTTGACCAAATGCTGATATGACGTGGTCAACATCACACCGGCCACCTTTACTTCCCACCGGTGTCTCTTTGATACCCAATTGAGGCTGGGTCACTGAGAGTGTTACGATCAGAAAAATTGTACCCTACTGTGGAATTGAACCCGACTACACGCCTACAAAGCAAGTGCACTACCCACCACTACACTATCGTGACTCTCATCTGAAAGTGTGCATAGATTAATATTTCCTCACTTCTTCTTCTTTGCGTTGTTCTTTATGACCAATTTTAATCACTCTTTGTGATATGTTTGATCTTTGCCAAGAACGTGTATACGTTGCACATTGGTTTGGTAGGCCCCTAAATGCATAGACTTGTACACATTTAGGACATGTGCCTCCGATTTCAGCCAAAGCTCCTTAGTCGCCTCTTACGACATGCATGGCAGATAACAGTGGTTCTATTCTTTACACCCCAAATTTGGGCCCGGTAACCACTGGGCGATATTTCCCAATGAACAAGGATACTTACATGAGAATACATGTTTCCAGAGCGGAAGTAAACTAAAATACAGTGCAGCATCAGCATAACTTGGATATGATTTAAATATCGACGTCAGGACCAGAAGTATATACATCAGAAAAAATGGCTTCTCTCTGCAGAAAATACAAATGGTCAATTAGAACAAAGTTTAGAGTTGAATACAATTTTACTTTAAATTTCAATATCAAGAATGTGATTTCCAAATCCAGAATAAAAAATAGTTTATGGAAAATGTACTTGAGACAAAAACACAATGCAGATAGGGTCTCTGTGGCCAAGCCGCTGTCTTGCGTCCCATAGATTGTGGGATCGAATCCTTCTTCTTTGAACACTCCATATCGACCACTTGTTAAACCACTCTTTGTAATATGTGTATGATTTGAGCCTAAAAGCGATTGTATGTTGTGCCAGTTATGCACCAACAAGTAGGCCAGCACATCTGATTTCTGTGACATTTTTATTTGCTAGGTAGCTTCCTAGCCCTATCTTAGTCACCTCTTACGACATGCCTTGTAGGTGACAGTGTTAATATTCTTTGCTCCCATTGTGGGTCCTGGCAACACACAGGTGAGTGAGTATAGAATCAAAGCCGCTTCATTCTGTTCACGAGTGCATTTTTCCAGAAGTCTCCAGGATTGTTGCTGTAGCTACCGAGTTTATGCTTTGTGCAATACTCTCGGCAGGTGGTGTGCCATTTCTATAGAGAGGGACCGAGCCATATGGGGTAAAACCTGATGCAATGAAGTCAATTATTCGTTTTTAAACCTTTTGAACACAATGTAGTAAAATAACAATCGCACACACATACATATACACATATGTTTGCACTATGTCTCCTACAGATTCTTCTTCTTTTGTTGTCACACTGCTACCGGGTTGTTGCCCAGTGTTGTGGTTTTCTGTTTTGTCTTGCGCTGTTCTGGTGGCTTGTGTGATTGTTATCTTTGCTCTTTCACATGATTCTGCTACGCCATCTAACCATCTTTTCCGTGGTCTTCCTCTTGCCTTCTTTCCCGATGTTCTATTGTAGAAGACTCTGTATACTGTGGAGTTTGGATGCATTCTTATTAAGTGGCCAAACCACTTCATTCTTTGTTTATCTATGTACAGGCGTTCAAATGAAAGGGACTTGTGGATTTATTTAAACAGTATCATACGCACATTAACAGTTTCAACGGAATTAAACAAAGCAACCACTTGTGAATAAGAATGCACCTGGGTTCATCAGAAAATATCTCCGTATGCATTTAGGCAAGCATCCCACTGTTTAGGTAGACATCGAATGCCGTCCGAGAAAAAGGTGCGTGGCTGCTCACTGAACCATGTGGTCACCGCTGTCTTCACGCTCTGCGCGCTGTTGAATCGCTGTCCCTTTAGTGCTTTCTTCAACGGACCGAACAAATGGAAATCACACGGGACAAATCGGGACTATAGGCTGGGTGATGAAGAACTTCCCAATTCTTCTTGCCAATGTTTCCTGCACAATTTTTGCGACGCATGGACAAGCGTTGTCGTGAAAAGAATCACACCTTGAGAAAGCTTGCCTGGTCGCTTAGCCTTGATGGCCTTATGCAGCTTGTCTTAAGTGTCTTTATAATGGGCGGCATTGATGTTGACACTAGATTCCTTAAAATCGGCCAACAAAAGCCCTTCATGGTAAAAAAATGCGGTCACCATAACCTTCTCAGCAGAAACCTGTGTCTTGAATTTTTGGGTTTTGGTGAACCTGGATGTTTCCATTGCATGCTGTCAATTTTGCTGCTCGGTTCATAGTGGTGGCACCACGATTCATCACCTGCCACAATGCTCAACAGAAATGCATCACCCTCTGTCCTGTAACGCATCAAGTGGTTCAAACTCCACCCCATCCGTTCTTCCTTATGGTGGTCAGTCAACATCCGTGGGACCCACTGTGAACACACCTTCCGATAGTTCAATTTCTTCGGAACAACCATGTGGGCTGTCCCAATTGACATATGGAATTCTTCTGTGTTAACGAATGCTCGACGACGGTCAGTCAGTACTGCTTTATCAAGAGAGGCTATGGCTTCTTCTGTTGCAACAATATGCGCCTGACTCAAGGTGTGATTCTCAAGGTGTGATTCTTTTCCACGACAACGCTTGTCCGCACGTCGCAAAAATTGTGCAGGAAACATTGGCAAAGAAGAATTGGGAAGTTCTTCATCACCCATCCTATAGTCCCGATTTGACCCCGTGTGATTTCCATTTGTTCGGTCCGTTGAAGAAAGCACTAAAGGGACAGCGATTCAACAGCGGCGCAGACGTGAAGACAGCGGTGACCACATGGTTCAGTGAGCAGCCACGCACCTTTTCTCGGACGGCATTCGACGTCTACCTAAACAGTGAGATGCTTGCCTAAATGCATACAGAGATTTTTCTGATGAACCCAGGTGCATTCTTATTCACAATTGGTTGCTTTGTTTAATTCCGTTGAAACTGTTAATTTGCGTATGATACTTTTAAATAAATCCACAAGTCCCGTTTTCATTTGAACACGCCTGTAATTCAAGCACGGTTTTGTGCCAACTTTCTTTCTTATGCTGATGTTGGTGATTCTGTCTTTTCTTGTGTTATTGGTAACTTTTGCAGGCAGCGATTTCACATGTCGTTATTTTTTGTGACTGCGCTTTGCTCAATGTCCATGTTTGGCTCTGGTAACACAAAGTAGGTATAAAAATGCTGTTGAAATAAAAATACAGATTAACTTACGTAAACCTGACAGCCAGTGGCACTGTGTACACAACAGCATTCAGCTGGAAGACACATACAAAACGTCAGGAAGTGGTCAAACATCTCAGTGAAGAAGTACCAAAACACTCCAGTGTTAGGGGTCAGATCTGGGACATTAAGGCTGAAAAGAATAAACATTAACTATGTTGATAATCTTTGTTAATTCTAAAAATATTAGTCGAGACAAAATGGAGTGTAAGCTTTGTCTCTACAAAGCGTTTTAGTATTTTTTAAATGTAGAGCACTGAAGTCATAGTACTAGTTCAGGAAGTCTAGTAACCATAGTACTATATAACCCACTGTGGCTTAACTCTTTCCCCACCAATCGCTGCAAATTGCACCACAGCTTATTCCGTTGAAGGCCATTCACCGTACACTGTGCCATTTGAGTTGTTTCCCTTATACAAGTCTTTCTAGTTTTGCTTCTACTATTTTTACTTCTACTTTTTAACCTTGTTATTCTAATAGGTTGTCCAGTTTTCTTCAAATTAGTATATAATAAGATATATATGTTTTAGAATTTATAAAAAATTAATATAATTCTTCTTCTTTTGTCGTCATACCGCTACCGGGTTGTCGCCCAATGTTGTGGTTTTATGTTTTTAACTTGCGCTGTTCTGGTGGCTTGGGTGATTGTTATTTTTGCTCTTTAACAGGAAACTACTATGCCATCTAACCATCTTTTTGTGGTCTTCCTCTCGCGTTCTTTCCTGATGTTCTGCATTAATATCATTAATTCTGTGAAATCCACAATCAAACAAAAACAATCTTCAACTTAGATACAAACATATGAAACCTTACATGAATCCATATGTAGACAATAGAAACTCCCATGATCCCTCAGTCAAATATGAGACCCCAATCAATAGACAGAGAGACACAAGATACAAGGTGAAGGTCCCAAAATAGCTTGATACTGCTCTTCTACTGATGTATGACCTTGATGAGGGCTGTGAATGACTGAGCTGAAACACAAATTGTCAATATTCTAAACTAAAGTAATCTTGTATATAAACATAGTATCTACTTTTAATGTAATGAACTTTTTGTATGTCACAGGTCTCTTGAATTTTAAGCTACATAGATATATATATATATATAAAGTATATTATCCTGATCTCTCTCTCTTTGCCTTTTACCCTGGGTTGGGGCATAGGCCCTCAACCAACTCATGCCAAGTCTTCCTATCTCTAGCTATCTCCTGCAGCTCCCTCCAGCTCTTCTTTATATTGTTGATATCCGCCTCCAAATCTTGTCTCCATGTATTTCTCAGCCTCCCCTTCTTTCGCTGTCCCTGCGGGTTCCGGCAAGGACCCTTCTTGTTATATTCCCCTCCGGTTTTTGCAAGTGTGTCTATCCAGCGCCAGTGTCTTTTTTAACCTGTTCGTTCACTGGAATTGTCTTGTTCTCTCCATAAGTTCCTCATTTGTGACCCTATCATACCATCTTATTCCCTCTATTCTGCGCAGACACCAGTTGATGAATGTTTGCAACTTATGTAATATTATCCTGATAATATATATATATAATAGTTGAATGAGAAAGTTAAAGTATTTTGGACATTTAAAAAGACACGAAGGGCTGGAGAAGAACATCATAGAAAGAGGCATCCCGGCAAGGAGGAGAAGAGGAAGACCACGGAGAAGATGGATTCAGGATGTAACTAATGGTTTGAGCATGACTGCTATAGAGGCAGGACATCTGGCCTATGATAGAGATAAATTCTGAAGGACTGTTAAGGTGGCAAAGTTCTGCTCAGGACAAGCTATTTGATGATGATGATGATGATGCTGAACTGACTTATATCAAATTCATTAATCCAACTATCTGCTTTAATTAACATTTGAATGAGATGAATGAGAATGATCTTAGTGGCCTTTGAGAATCAAGATCGTTTATGATTCTATAACTTGGTATTGGCTGCTCAAAAGTGAAAACTCGCAGCCCTGGTTAGAAGAAAAAGGAGAGACATCTTGAGCTTGTGTTGATATGTGAACAAATATATAAAACATGAACATACAACAAACACTATCAAACCTTGTAGAAATGAAGTCCTGTGGGTACAAGAAAAACAAAAGGATACACTGCTTGGTATGTGGACAGGGCAATAAAAACGGTGCACAGCAGTTTGTTTCCTAAAAAGGATGATAATAAATAAACATACATAAATATACATAACTGTGAGTACAACTTGAGCATGTACATATTTCTATATACATTTTTGTTATTGATTAGTAGTAAAGAAACATTTATTCATACCATTGGGTATATTTAGATATATACTGTGTTAGTCCCATAAATTTTCATTGACCATCGGCACACGAGTGCATGTCTTGATCCCTTTCCTTTAATAGTTTACCATTTTTATCCTTTATAAGCGTGTCCGATCTCTGTAATGTTTACCACCTATTAGTTTTTAAAAAGTTTGTACACTGTTCCTTGATCACATTTTTGTACTGCTTCTTCAGCATGTCCTGTCAGGTCTTCAACATAGATTCTTTTGTCAGCTCTGTCTGCTTGATTTCTTTGATTGCAATTTTGTATTGTTCCTGGTATCTTGCTTTCAGACTTTGCTTCTAAAAGTTTCTTTTAATTATTCTACATCATAGATTCCCAAACTTTTTCGGCCCACTTTGCACAACATAAGCTTTGTAACGACCCCCTCCACGTTATAACAGTTTGCAACCCCCTCCCACATATATACATCTTCTGTTTTCTTTGATATAAAAATTGATATATATTTCTGTAATACATGGTCAATTTTCAAATGATTATATGAATGAAATAGAAAATTGATGAAAAATGGATTGTGTAAGACAGGCATAAGATGAATTAAAATTCAGAATTCAAATGATTTTTCAATCGCAAAATCACGAAAATAATTTAGTTTAAAATATTTATTATTAATTTCTTCTTTAAGGAGCCACCAACACCTAATTGCCTGAACACCCACCCCCCCTAGAACGCTTCAGCACTCACTGGGGGCGATCCGCCCACTTTGGAAAATGCTGTTCTACATGTTGTAGGTATTATCCATTCTTTTATTTTTCTAAGACAGTACCCTAGACAAGTTTCACTGCTCTTGCTTTATAAACATTTCCACGGCACATGTCACTAGCACAAAGAGTGGGCAACTTCAATATCGACGACCCCACAGTGGTAATGAGCATCTTTAATTGCTTTGGAAAATTTCATTAATGAGAAAGACTGCATATATACCAAGTGGTTACAAATCCAAACACAAAGTATAATAGTTTTACAAAATATAGTGCAATCATTTTTGGTCTCAATTGTATCTTGTATGTTGTGTTTGATAATGGTCTTTTAGTCACAATGTTGACATAGTCAGCTGTTGTACTATATCTTCTTCTTCTTCGAATGCTCCATATCGACCACTACTTAACCATACTGTGTGATTTGTATGTGATCTGAGCCTAAGAGTGATTGTACGCTGTGCCAGTTATGCGCTTACAAGTAGGCCAGCACATCCGATTTCTGTAATGCTTTTTATTTACTAGGGTAGCTTTCCTAGGTCTTACATCAGTCGCCTCTTATGACATGCCCTGTAGGTCACAGTGGTACTTTTCTTTGCTTCCCTTGTGGGCCCCGGCATCACATGGGCGCTTGTACTATATAGGACTACCTTAAAACAAAAAAGCAAAGGACCCATTTTTTTATACGTTGAGGTATATTGGGTAATACGGTGTTAGATCCATATTTTTCATTGACCGTTGGCATACAAAGGCTGATATGATCAACATCAAGCCAGCCGCTTTTACTTGCCAGTGCTATTCTTGGTACCCAATTGTGGCTGTTTTGACCTGAGAGCCGTTACGGACAGAAAAATATTCCCCATACACTGTGGAATTGAACCCGGACCACTAGCATAAGCAGCGAGTCCACTAACAACCATGCTACTACGGCTCTCCAACACTACCTAACTTTATGTTCTTCTAGATTTAATTTACACAATTGTAAGTACCTGCCAAAAAATAATAGAAAGCCAGAAGAATGATCAGGTTTGTTATTGCCCCCGTAGATAATGCCAAGGTGGCCATTATGCTGAAGGGATTCAACACATGTCTGCAAAAATAACACAAACACTCATTAATACAATATTGAAGATATCATAATGTGCAACTCTTAACTGGGTGTTTTTTTGTGTTGTGATTATTTCCTACATATTACATTCACTTGTCAATACATCCCATATGCAAATTTCATCAATAGATGAGTGAACAAGTTTGCAAGTGGAACTGATATTAAATCTTTCTTTATTAAAAATCTTCCTTGTTTGCCCTTTAATAGGCATTTGTTACAATGTGTCACAGTTTACAGCAAGGTTGCAATATCTGTGCATTTCAGTCTAACACCACCTCTTCTTCGAACGCTCCATAACGACCACTTGTTAAACCACTCTTTGTGATTTTTTGTATGTGTTATGAGTCTAAGATCAATTGCATGTTGTGCCAGTTATGCGCTTACAAGTAGACCAGCACATCCGATTTATGCGACACATTTTATTTACTAGTGTAGTTTCCCTATGCAGCTACCTTAGCCGCATCCTACTACATGACTTGTAGGTCGCAGTATTACTATTATTTGCCCCACTTGCGGCCCGGGCACCACAGAGACTAGAGGCCATAGACTGAATGTGGGAAGAGCTTGTCCAAGCTTTATAAGATGTCAAAGGTATGATGGTCACTGGCTGCTTTATTTGACAGCGGATAAGGGCACATAAAGAAACAGGAAATGATGGCTACTCTAGTAAAGTAAACAGCTTGTTATTATATCACAAGGTGTATATTGGGGAATATGGTGTTAGACCCTCATTTTTCTTTAATCAACGGCACACAATGGGTGATGTGGTCAACATCACACCAGTCGCCTTCTTTCTTTCTTTGCGTTCGTTCATTACGACCAATTTTAATCACTCTATGTGATATGTTTGATTTTTGCCAAGAACGTGTATACGTTGCACACTGGTTTGGTAGGCCCCTAAACGCATAAGACTTCTACACGTTTAGGACACATGCATCCGATTTCAGCAAACCTCCTTAGTCGCCTCTTACGACATGCGTGGCAGGTAACAGTGGTTCTATTCTTTACACCCCAAATTTGGGCCCGGTAGCCACTCGGGCGGACCAGTCGCCTTTATTTTCAAGTATTTCTCTTGTACCCAACTGAAACTGGGTTGACCTGAGTGCTGTTACATTTGGATTTGATCCTGGGACTATACACACATGAAGAAGGTGCTCTAACTACTACACTACTGCGGTTGTCACTCTAATACAATGTTAACCTATTAATGCTCACATATTAATATTTATTTTTTCTTCTCCTATGAGTTTTGGTGGTGGTAATGGCATCTATGACTGAATTTTGCGTGAAGGCTTATTGTCCTTATTACCAGTTTTCTTCACCATTAAGGCAAGCCTTACTCCAACTTCAGAGGTACTTGTATTTAGATTCCCAAGTAAATAAATCAGGGTCTCCTGTAGTCCAATTATGTACTATATCACACCAAGAATTTTAGACCAAGTTGACCTCTGTACTAGTAACCCTATAATATCCCCGGCATGTGGTTACTAGTGCAGCGAGTTATCAACATAAATCATTATACATCTAATGTATCCAGAAGCAAACAAGAACAACCTAACTTACACTGCAAGAACAACACTTGGTAGCCATGACAAACTCTTGACAGTCAGCAAGATTGACACAGCTTTTGGTGAATAAGCTTCCTTGTTCACATTTTCTTCTTCAAGCTGTACATAAACATATGAAGGAATAGCATCAGTCAATCTGATATATTATTAATAATCTGTCAATTTGGTTTCTGACAGCATTAAAAATATATATGGATAATTAATGATATTGAACAAGAGCTTCAGAGTTTGTCAGGGTTCTCTGTGGTGTAGAGGTTAAGTGCTCGTCTCTCTTTCCAAAGGTACTCGGTTGGCCAAAGGAGCCAGCAGGATATTTATCCAGAGATCCCTGATCTCAGTGTCTCCCGTGTGGTTACTGGAGCCCAAATTGGGGTGTAAAGAATAGAACCACTGTTACCTGCCACCCATGTCGTAAGAGGTGACTAAGGAGGTTGGGCATGGGGCTAGCTACCCCACACCATAAAAACACTAGATGGCTACAGAACGGAGAGCGAACCGAGTAAAAACTGGCTGAAATCGGACACATCGCCAAAGGATAAGCATCAGAGCTTCAAATGGTGCTGAAGATGAAATGTAAAACACACCAATGCTAAGGCTGCATGAATCAGATTTCCATATGAATAGAATTTATGGGGAGGTCTGGTACACCAGTCTGGGCGGTGAGAGAGATCTCAGTGTAGATGAAATCGAGTTCCTAGTCCTATTGGAGACGGACGATAAAACATAGGTCCCATGTTCAAGTTGAGCACGTAAAAGAACCCTTGGCAGTTCAATAGACTAGAAAGCCACGATGAGAATTGATGATGAGGATGATGATTCAAAATGTCTTGATGAAGAATGTCTTGTTCAATCTCTCAGCTTAGTCCACAAGAACACAAGTTATTTTGAAATCATAATAAAGGAGGCTGACAAATATTACCTATAAGTATGCTTACCATATGTTCTTTGAATTTGACTGCTATCTTGTAGAGGAACACCATTGTAAAGAGATCAATCAACTAGAAAAAGACATTTTAGAAACAAATCAATAAACTAATGGCCAAGAAAAAATAGAATATTTATTACACCATTAATTTAAAGAAATATTGCTGTTGTTGAGAACTAGAGATGTTGAATAAGTTGATCTTGTTCAACTGGTACATATGTAAAGCGCACTTGGCATAAGATATTATTTTGTTTCAGTTTCAGTTTGGAATATCTTCATTGCACTCGGACATGTCCATAGGTGTTCTGATCTCCTTCGCAATATTTCCAACAGAGTCCAGCGACTGACCGTACCAGTTCTATTTTGATTGATGAGCCTACTCGTATACCTGTTGCACTGTTCTTTCCTTGCCACACAAATCTTCAAATCCAGCTCTCGCAGTCTAGTAGTTGACGTGGATTGGTTTAGATGAAGATCTTCTCTGCGGCCACGCTCTATGAGGCCGTTCACGATGTCAGCTCTGTCCATTGGCTGGCACTCTGATATGGCGGTAGAGCCAGCCAGCCTGTCTGCTCTCTCACTGCCAACGACACCCATGTTCCCCGGAACAAAGACAAGACTGATTCTGCAAATTGTTGACGCCTGCAGTGATTCAGTCCATTGCCTGCGCACCGAACGGGCTCCACCTTTCGGATCATACACAATGAGTCACTCAGAATGCATGCATGAGTGTAGTTTTGTGACTAGCCAGAGTAGTGCATTGGTCACCGCCAGTACCTCCATTGTCATGCTGCTTGTCATACTAAATGCACCACCGGCTTCCTTGACCATTCTGCCACATGAGCTTGCAGAGAAGGCCCATGCAGATTTTTCGTGACGAACTACCGATCCATCCGTGTAGATCACAACGTCGTCTGCATTGCAGTTTTCATCGATGATGGCTTTGACATCTGCATTCAACGCCACAGGGTTTCCCTCTCTGCAACCATTGTCAAATTTAATGATGGTTGAAAAAGTGTTCCAGTATATTGAAGGCATCGGTATCCATTCTTCACCATTGTCGATATTATTGAGCCCGCATACCAGCTGAACAGTATCTGCGCACGGCCAACCCATGACTTGCCCGCTTTAGCCGATTTCCACCACTGGTGCTGAGCTTTTCATGCAAAGGGTGATCCTTTTTGGCACTTATTTTGAGATAGGCACGTGCTCTAGCTATCTTGAGTCTATACTCCATGGTCGGAAAATCCAGGATACAATACCGCAAAGTTTCACACTAGGCGTACATGCGTTAACGGTGTGATTGTTGAGTGAGAACCATGTCACTGCTGCTTTGGTAGGGTTAACTAGTGCACCAGAGACATCACACCAGTCTGTGATGCGGTCGAGTTCCCTCTGTATCTCACACTGTCCATGCATGATCCTGGTCGAAAAACGCAGAACATGGGAGCACAAAATACGCGCGCACAGTTTTCAGTATGACACAGCAGGGTGTGATACTATCAGCAAGATCAGGCGCAGTAAAATCAAACCACATCGCAATAAACAGAGGAATCTGACACAGCCACCATGGTGGAATGACATGGTCGATGAAGTCTGGCGGATCAAGAGGCAAGTTAAATTGTGGCAGAAGGCCAAAGGGCCCTAGCACACCACCTGCACATACCAAGGGTCTGAAAAAGACATGGAAGAGAAAACTGTGTCCTTTAAAGCATGTGCAAATCTGGCTAAGAGTGTCGCATGGGATGAATTCTGCAGTGGGCTGTGCGCTGAGAAGTCCCTGTCGACGTTCTGGAGATTCCACCAGTGCATGAATGGTACTGCAAGACGTAAATGCATCCAGGATTTCCAAGGCACTGACTCGGCCTGGCAGTAGTCAGACGAAAATAAGGGTACTGCTCTCCTCCAACACAACATACAGCAGACGGACCACAATGACGAGGCAGAAAGACTCATGACACAGGGGCCCATAGAAGAGCTTTGCAGCGCTGTTGTGTTGGATGAAGAGCTGTGTATAACTGCGGAGGTCATCAGGACAACACTGAAAACGTCTTGAAGCACTGCTCCAGGGCCTTATGGCATTCGATACAAGGATATTACTGGTTTATTAAAAGACGACATCGAGGAACTTGTAAAAGAATTCAACATCAGCATCCAGGACGGTGAGATCAGGGAGGATTGGCTTCATAGCTACCTACTACCATTGCTGAAGCCCAACAAAGATCACTCTCAGATAGCCGGCTACAGAATCATTGCATTGCAAAGACGACAGGCAAGTTTCTTGAGAAAATCGTGGCACGTCGACTGGCATGGGACCTCGAAAGTTGCCATATCTTCCACCCCACTCTAGGAGGTTACAGATCTGGGAAAGAAACATGGTGCAATACTGCGGTCTTCGCCTATGATGTCTTCGAGGGTTTCCATGCAGGTATTGAAACATGTGCAGCAATGGTGGACTTGGAAGACGCATACAACAGAGTGCCCTATGATTATCTTATGCACCAGCTTATCAAACTCCAGGTGCACCCTCTATACATAAGATGGATAGCTGCTGCCTGTTCAAAAGAAGGTTATACTGCGATGTGGTGGTTGGTTCTCTGAACCGGTGACTGTACATTCCGGATTGCCACAGGGCTCTCCTCTCTCCCCTTATTCAATATATACACGGTGTCAATCACAGAACAACAACTCGATGGCAGAGGTAGAACTCTGTTCTTTGCTGATGACACCCTAGTGTATAGACAAGGGAAAGACAGAGATGCAATTGCCGGTGAGATTATTTTGTTATCCTTTAATACCGCCAGTTTTAATATTTACCTATTTGAAGTAAGTTCCCACTCCCGACACATGTAATAAAAAATATAAATATACTAGGCAATTTACCCGATCCTTGATATAAATACATAGGATGGTGGGATGAAATGTTTTGCCTTCATTTATACAGATAATGAACGAGAAATTATATTTTAATGAAATATGAAAAGAAATATACCTACACCCTTAGTATCTTCTTCTTTGCATTCGTTCTGTACGACCAATTTCAATCACTCTTTGTGACATGTTTGATCTTTGCCAAGAACGTGTATATGTTGCACATTGGTTTGGTAGGCCCCTAAACGCATAGACTTCTACACGTTTAGGACATGTGCATCGATTTCAGCCACAACTCCTTAGTCGCCTCTTACGACATGCGTGGCAGGTCGCAGTGGTTCTATTCTTTACACCCCAATTTTGGGCCTCGGTAACCACTCGGGCGACCCTTAGTATCAAAGCTGCACAATTATTTTTCTACAAAATCACCACGCAAGCCAAAACATTTTTTTCAATGCTGTACTAATTTTTGAAACCCTTCATACAAAAATTTTTGAAACCATTTCCTCACTTCAGACTTCAACTCTTCATCACAGCTGAAGTGCTGGCCCTTTGGTTTTGGGAACAGCTGGAAATCACTATGAGCCAGATCTAGACTATAAGTTGGATGTGGCAGCACTAAAAAGTCCAGGTGTTGAAATGTATTCCTTTTTGCTGCCATGGTTGTGCTGAAGTAGTGTTTCATTTCTTATTCAAATCCGTCTGACTCTTCTTTTGAATGCAGTAAGAGTTTCAATGTAATTTTAAGAGTTTATTGCTGTTAATTTTTCAAGAAAGTATATGTATATTCGCTGCCTGCCATTTTTCAACCAAGTCTGGCTCACTGCCGCGCTATTATTTGGGCATGATCGTTTTTAGGGTGACATTTTTATATATATATATATATATATATATATATATATATATATATATATATATATATATATATAAGAGAGAGAGAGAGAGAGAGAGAGAGAGAGAGAGATATATATAGAGAGAGAATATGTACAGAAAGAGAATATATATATATATATATACTAAGTATATATTTACATAGATAAACAAAGAATGAAGTGGTTTGGCCACTTAATAAGAATGCATTCAAACTCCACAGTATACAGAGTCTTCTACAACAGAACATCGGGAAAGAAGGCATGAGGAAGACCACGGAAAAGATGGTTAGATGGCGTAGCAGAATCCTGTGAAAGAGCAAAGATAACAATCACACAAGCCACCAGAACAGCACAAGACAAAAACAGAAAACCACGACACTGGGCAACAACCCGGTAGCAGTGTGATGACAAAAGAAAGAAGAAGAAGATACTAAGTAATTTGCCCATTTCCTGATCGATGTAATAAATAAACTTATACTAAGCAACATAAATATTTAAAAATTCAAATTTTATAAGCAATAAAGCTAAATTGTCGAAGCCACATACCACAAAAAACCTTTCACACCCATGGACTGTAGTAGGCAATCTTCAGTCCCCTCAGTGCTAATGGAGTCTGATTCAGCATAGAAACAAAGAAGATATTGTTCAGAATAATTTTAATGTAATCTTAAAAGTGTTGCTATTCTGAAATTTGTGAATTCATTTTCTTGTTAATCTGGAATTAATGTTTTTCATCTTCATCCTCTTATGCTCTATGCCAACCATTTGTTAAACACTCTTTGTGGTCGATATGTGATTTGTGCCTTAGAACATGAGTTCATTGTGTCAGTTAGACACCTACAAACCTGTAGGCCAGACCATCCAGTTTATGCATATTTCAATTCGGGTTCGCTTCCATATGTAGGATGCAAAAAAATATTTAAAAACTGACCTAGGAGAGTTCATCCCCCTAGGTGAGCCAGAGCTGTCAAAGTTTCCCAGTCTACACCCTTGGGAAGTGTGGTTGGGAATCAATATCTTCTTCTTCACCCTTCAACTCCAAACGGAGCACATGTTTTCTTCCAGCCCTTCCTCTCTCTTGCCAGCCTTCAAATTATTTCCACATCTCGCCTATCCTTTTAACACTTTCGCTGCCTGCCATTTTTCAACCAAGTCTGGCTCACTGCCGCGCTTTTTTTTTTCTTGCTTTTTTCTTTCGTCCGCTTCAACTCAGACGAGTTTCATCTCTGAAACTGATTTTGCGTGAAAATCCGTTTTACAATTTCTTACAATGGCAGCAGCGTGCACATTGTAAATTACTTTACACTGGCAGCCGTGTGCTCAATGTACTCGTAATTAGTATTCCTCGCCATACAGGCAGATTTTCTCCGACTTCAGAGGTACTCACGTTATCGTCCTGAGTAAGACCAGGGACTCGAACAAATGCCGGACAGTAGGTTCGAACCCGAGCTATGAGCGTCTCACAGCTAGCAGGCCGAGCTACTATCAACTACTCTAGGCAGTCCCCCAACTGCCGCGCTATTATTTGGGCATGATCGTTTTAGGTGACATTTTAAAAAATCATTAAAAATAAACTAATAAACTTAGAACTTTTAAACTATGGAATTGTGTTCATATATTAATGAGCGACTAACCTGTCTATATGTAGAGTATATTCTTCATAATCCACAAGCTATTGCTGTAACTGATATTGGCATCGCGCCCCATACCTATCCACAGTATGAAGTGCCCCGTTTTTGAGGTGTTTGTGCATCACTTCTGTACCCATGGGAATATCTGCTATCGATCTATAAACATTGTCACGTGAATCAAAGTTCAAATTCGTATCACATTCAGAGTCCGTTTTATCACTATCACTGGCTAAAAAGTCTGAATAAGAGTCATTTTGGACATCATTATTCATCAGCTACGTCGGCCCATTTTGAAAATCTTTGTTTACTTACGAAAATCACCCCAAAAAATCTGTCAACAACGGATTTACAATATGTTTACCGCACTTATGCTAGATCCGCCATTTTGGAGAGATCGTCGGTACGATACGGAAGTAGTGCATCACAGGACCCCCATTTTTGGCTAACGATACTCCCTGTTTAAAAAAGACATCATTGACGACACATGTTGGTCGACAAAAGTCGACGATGCCAGGGTAAGGGACTTGGTATTTCGCCGACTTTTGTCGTCGGTGGCAGCCAAAGTGTTAACATCAGTCTCCAGCTCACTTCTCCTGGTATTTCTAGGCCTTTTCCCAACTCCTCTTTCCCTATGGGTTCCAAAACAATGCCAGTCTAGCAATGCTTCCGTTTGGTCTTCTCAATGTGTGTCCTCTGAATTAATATAGTAATAGCTAATTAATCACAACATGCCAAAGTGTGACAATAATTCAAATCCTTAAGAAGACAACTATCGAAAAAGGGGAAAGACTGCTGTAAAACTTGGTAAAATAGCGAAACGTACAAACAAGGTACTATAGTTTTACAAAATACAGAAACAGTGATGATAAACAGCAATGTTTCGACCAAACGTTTCTGTATTTTGTAAAACTATAGTACCTTGTTTGTATGTGTTTCGCTATTTTATAAAGGGCTTTAGTCGAAACGTTGCTGTTTATCGTCACTGTTTCTGTATTTTGTAAAACTATAGTACCTTGTTTGTACGTGTTTCGCTAAGAAGACAACTAATGACTAGTTAAAAATAAGTGTTTTGGGAAGCAAGGATCACAAGTTAGGCTAAAATAGTGAACCCAATAAGTGATGTTTGTTATGATATGATTGGCCTATAAAATCACACAAGTATTATCTTGCGAAATATGTAAATCACATAAAAAGTCCTACCTCATGAAATATATCTCCTGAATATGGTGAAATAAGCTGATCTTGTAAAGCAAACCCTTCTTCAACTGCAATGAAAATGTATATAGTGTTTTAGAAAAACATTTATGGCGATACTATGTTTGTATTTATTTCACTTCTTTTTCAATATGACTAAATATAGACTTCTCTTTAACCCGAATCCTAAAAGTATATATAATCATATGCCAAGTTGTGACTGTTTGACTTATTACTATGCTTCAGACTTACAAGCAATTTTAATTGGTACCATTCCAAAAGCTGTGACGTTTACTTCTGAGTTAAGCAACTTCAGTAACACATCGATAAGAACCATGGAAGTGCAGAGGTTGGTACACTGCTAGCTGAAGTGGAAATTTTACAACAGCAAGCAGCCTCAACTGGGTACCAGAGAAACACTGGTAGGACAAATCCTGTACTTGTTAGATATATGGTACCTCATATTTTGTGCCCAGTTTGTAGCTGGATGATGACAACCTCATCTGTTTTCTATTGAGTTGGTAGCAGGCATAATCTTTTTTGTTGAGTTGGGTTATCTCTCGCCCATTTGTTCTTGTAATCTCTTTTATCGTGCTTTTTGCTTTCATGTCATCTGTGGTATACACTACACTATCTTCTTCTTCTTCTTTGCGTTCTTCTTTACGACCAATTTTAATAACTCTTTGTGATATGTTTGATCTTTGCCAAGAACGTGTATACGTTGCACATTGGTATGGTAGGCCCCTAAACGCATAGACTTCTACACGTTTAGGACATGTGCATCCGATTTCAGCCAAACCTCCTTAGTCGCCTCTTACAACATGCTTGGCAGGTAACAGTGATTCTATTCTTTACACCCCAAATTTGGGCCCGTAACCACTTGGGCGACTACACTATCAAATAACTACTTAAGTAACTACTACTAAACTAGTTAAGTAGTCACTCTAAGACTAGTAGTACACTTCGACTACTCCAGTGTCTACTGCTCCCAACACGGAAAACGCTACTCTAAACATTTACATTATTATAATCATTCCAAAAATAGTAAACATTAAAACTTAACATCAACCATGAGTGAATCGATTTATACGATATCACTATTGTTATATTCTTCATTCCAGATCATTCGTTGGATTCTATCCCTAAACACTGACTTGACTGAACATACACTGTGTTAGTAACACAGTTGTCAAGATGAGTTGCCTTAGTCCTAGTTGCCGAGTCGACTTGACTCTTCTTACTCTTAGAACTAAGTTATACTTATACATACTGTTATTATAGTAGTCTTATTAATATTATTATATATAGTAGTTAAGTTGCATTTGTAGATCAGGAAAAAGCGTTCGACCGCGTAGATAGGCACAAATTGTGGAAAATACTAACAACCTATGGGGTTAATGAACACCTAATCAACCTTTGCAAGAACATTTATACTGACAGCCAATGTACGATTAGAACAAATACAGGATTATCAGAAAAGTTTCACTTGGGTCAGGAGTAAGACAAGGTTGCGTACTATCCCCGCTGCTATTCATCACGTATATCGACCACATCTGTAAAATAGCTAACACCAGCGAAGGAAGCAACCTCGGAGAACTCTTAAATGAATTTCTTTTGCAGACGATCAGGCAATCATATCAACAACAGAAGAACAGCTACAACAACACATCAACAGACTCCAGTTAGCATGTAACGAATACAACATGAGAATTAACATCGACAAAACAGAAATAATGACATTCGCCAGAGAGGAAAGCACTACCAATATCTCCATCGATAATCACCTACTAAATCAAGTAAAAGATTTCACATACCTGGGAAGCATTTTTTCAGCAAATGGAAGAATAACTAATGAAATTCAACACAGATGCAACAAAGCAAATCAAATGATAGGACAAATGGCGACAATTGTAAGATGCAAACGTCACCATGAACACAAAAAGAGCAATGTTCAACACAATCTTTCTTCCCACATTATGTTACCAGTGCCAAACCTGGACGCTGACACACAATCTTTCTTCCCACATTATGTTACCAGTGCCAAACCTGGACGCTGACAACAAACGATAGAAGAAAACTAGTGACAACAGAGATGAAGTGTCTACGCAGAATACTGGGTGTAACAAGAAGAGACCAGTTGAGAGATGAGGACATCAGGAAAAAAGTGGTACAACATCAGTACTAGACTTCATCAAGAAACAACAAATTAAATGGTTCGGTCACGTAAGCAGATTACCATCAGACAGTGCACACCAAAGAGCAATGCTGCTCCGATACAATGGGTACAAAGCAAAAGGCCGGCCACGCAAAAGATGGACCTCAGAGATAACAGAGGCGACGAAAGAGACTATCTACGAAGCGCATACTAGGGCCCGTTTTAGAAATCTCTTCCTGACCTGACGCTGTCTGTGAGGCATAGTATACGAGAAAGAAGAAGTTAATTGCAGTTTGAGACAGACAGATCTACAACCTGTGCTCAGTCAGAACACCTACCCCTTTCCCATGATGTCAGCGGTGTTACCACTTCATTTCTGGATTGCAGCCAGTTTGGCAAATTTGTTTGCATAAGTCCAATACGTAATATCAGACCAAATAGTCCCAATAGATATACAATAGCTTTAGCCATGATTGTCTCCAAACCGGATATAACGGTAACAACAGTTACTGAGAAACCAGTTACCGGCAATTAGTTACAACTAAGACACAAGACATACATTGTTATACAGTACGAAACATCAAAATTACAACTCAATGATACGGAATATTCCCTGTGTGTTCATGATACAATTTGATTAAAAGTGGTCAGTTTTTTATAGAGACATATTTAAAGTTTTCGTAATGTTACCCAAAAAGTAGCAATTAGCGATAGGGTGTAGTGTAGACAACTATTCTTCAATCAACAGTTTATGAAAATCTTGAACATTTCAGCGCTGTCAAGGCCGTATCCGTTGAACTGTTCTTTTTCACCCACAAAAACTATGATAATAAACAAGACTAGTGAATAGCCAATATTCAATCAATTAAGTGCCATGCCGGTTGGTGTAGGCGCTCATGTCTCTCCACATCAGTCTGTCTCTGGTACTCTCTCTCACGCGATCACCGCTTAGACTGATGTACCAGATTTCCCCATAAATTCTTATTCATATGGAAATCTGATTCATGCAGCATTAGCATGGGTGTATTTCGTCACATCTTTATCGTCATTTGGAGCTCTGGTGCTTATCCTTCGGCGATGTGTCGGTTTTAGCCAGCGTTTACTAGGTTCGCTCTCCGTCAGCCTTGGGCTGTCCCCAGGCGACTGCAAGGCAGCAGATTGCTATTTTCTTTTAGGGTAGCTGCCCATTGGACAACCTTTCCTCCCGGGTTGTTGAGCGTCATCTGCCCAGGTTACCAGTCTTTTTTTTTTGACTACTTGGTTTGCCTGCCGTCCAGTTTTGTGTACTGTTTGCTCCGCTAGCCTTTGATTCTCCCCAATCGGACTACAAGGCAGTAGTAACTGCCATATAAAAGTATTGGCTCTATTTAGCATTGGATTACTCGCTTCCTCAACGCAACTGACAAGGATTTGTTGCATAGTATGTTTGTTATCTTCTGAAAGCTGATTTCGCCTGAGCTATTCTGCTTTTTATTTCTGAAGTGCATCTTAGCAAACATATTATCAAGAATAAATGCAGAGAAACTGGAACAATTTAAGTTTCTTTTATATTGGACTATCAATAACAACAGACGTAATGTGGTTAACCCGTTATCATAACAACAATAGTTAAAGAACTGGATTAAGCAATATGAGATATGCTAAATAATATCAAAACAAATAAATATAAGATACAAATTAAGCAATATATTCTACATATATTCATCACTTATTTCGCTCGAGTGGTTACCGGGGCCCAAATTTGGGGTGTAAAGAATAGAACCACTGTTACCTGCCACCCATGTCGTAAGAGGCGACAAAGGAGGTTTGGCTGACATCGAATGCGTGTGTCCTAAACGTGTAAACGTCTTATGCGTTTAGGGGCCTACCAAACCAATGTGCAACGTATACACGTTCTTGGCAAAGATCAAACATATCACAAAGTGTGATTAAATTGGTCGTAAAGAACGAACACAAAGAAGAAGATCTCTTATTTATGATACAGTCACATGGCCACTGAACCAGCAGTTATAAAGACAAACATTGATGTCTTTCAGATAGTAATTTATAGAAAAACTGAGCGTATTACACGCATTCATAAATTAATAAGTAGTGAAACGATTAGGACTGAGTCGGAATTATTCAAGGAGATCAGACAAAGACACGTCAAATATGTTGGACATATAAATAGATACGATACTGCTGAAAATCAAGTTGGAGGGAAAGGTTGAGGGTAATTGAGAGGAAAACATTAAGAAATAGACAAAGAACAGGTAGGCAGAATGCATCACCATAACATGAGGAGGAAGTACTGAAGACCCGTTCGCGTTAAATCCCACCCTCCATGTGGAGACGTCCCATATAGAGAGTCTATGGTTATTTATTGGTGAAAAATATTCATAATATTCCTTATTGTTAAAATTAACTTGTTGCATAATATAACTTTGATTTAGCATTTTTTAGTGATTTTAAAATGAATTTGTCTATATATACAACAATACTGGAAAGCGAGGTCACGTGACCGGTTGCGGTCTGATTTTCCATAATTTGTTACCTGAGTCCGCAGGCCCATAAGTTTATAGCTGGCTGTGGCTCGACCCAGTCTCAATTATTTGGGTACCAGGGAAAAACTGGGAAATAAAGGTGGCCAGCTGGGTGTTAATCACATTACCCATCGGTTGTTCAAAGAGGAGCGTAACATTTTCTCCAATACACGTCCTGGTATGAGGTTCTTAACTGTCACTTTTTTTTACCTTTTATTGTTAGGAAATCGACCAGCGTAACAGAATACGCTATCTTGAAATAACATTTCGTCATCGACTATGCTATAAATGACACGCAATATAAACACTGAAATAGGGGGAAGACTGCAGTAAAACTTGGTAAATAGTGAAACACGTACAAACAAAGTACTATAGTTTTACAAAATACATAAACAGTGACGATAAACAGCAACGTTTCGACCAACAAGGCCTTTATCAAGCAAACTAACAAACAGGAGTGACAAATTAAATGAAACACAAATGGACGACCAAATACCAACGTATCTAAGGAAAATCTGGAATAAAAACGAATAACGAAATAAATGTAACACAAAAACACACATAAAAACTAGAAATAGAAAAGAAACAATGAAACATCTAGTAAATATATAACTTGAATACATGCAACATATACCCATATAGATTATAAAGCATGGGAAGAGAAAGTACTAAGAAGCATAAGAATGTAATACATGCAACATATACCCATAGAGATTACAAAGCATGGGAAGAGAAAGTACTAAGAAGCATAAGAATGTAATACGTTGAGCCCGCGTGGTCGCAAGGTACCATACAAAGAAATCAACCGATTCTCCAGAGCAAATCGACTACGATCATCAGAGGAACATGATCGGATGGCTGTGACCTGGACATCGCAAGCTCCTGAATGGCCAGTATCATTGAAATGGGTAGCTACAGGGTCACAGAGCATTGGCGTATATCGCGCAAGTGTTGGGCGAATCGGTCACTGAGTCTCCTGCCGGTTTCCCCAATATAGGCCTTGTTGCACCGCTTGCAGATAATGGCATAGATAATATTACGGGACTCGCACGTGAAACTGTCTTCAACAACGAACGTGGCTTTTGGAAAAGACACCGTGCGGGTCTGTATTACATAAGCACAAGTGTTACAGCGCCGACGGCCACACTGGATGGTGCCAAAATGACTCTGGATGTTTGGCTTGAGGCGACTGTGAACTAACATATCCTTAAGGCTTCTGTCCCGTCTGTACGCCACCAAAGGATAGTGTTGGAAGATTGAACTGTATCAGGATCAGACTGAAGAATGGAGAGATGACGGAATAAGACTTTCTTCACAAGGGAACTATGAGGGTGGAAAGTTAAGACAAGTTTCACCCTGTCAGAATTGGAAGTTCTATGCTGGTTAGAGAGAGCCTCCTGGCGAGAAATTTGCTGAACGAGCCGCATAGCAGAAGCAAGCACCTTATCCGGGTATAAGCGCTTACGAAAGAAATCCAGCATCTCGTGAGCTCTATCGAGGAAATCGTCGTCCTCGCTACAGAGGCGACGAAGGCGCAAGAGTTGAGAGAATGGTAAAGAATCACGACACGCCTGGGAATGGGAAGAGGTATAAAGAAGAAAACTATGTGCATCAGTAGGCTTGTAGTATACTGATGTAGTGATGGTGGATAGGCTGATAGTGATAGTGATGTCAAGAAAGTTGACACAAGAGGTAGAGATGTGAGATGTAAACCGAATAGCCGGATTGAAGACATTAATGAAATTAATGAAGCGTGACAAATCGGCTTCAGGCATATCGGTAATGCCAATACAATCATCAATGTATCTATGATACACAGACGGAAGAGGGCCATCATAGGAATTCCATACTAGGTGCTCAAGATGACCCATGAATAGACAAGCATAACTGGGTCCCATTTTAGTACCCATGGCGACCCCACTGATCTGCTCAAAGAACTGGTCATTGAACTGAAAGGAGTTGAGAGTTAGAACTAGTTCTGCAAGACGAAGGAGAGCCGAGGTGGAGACAAGTGGGTTAGTTCTCCTGTCGAGAAAGAACTGGAGAGCTTGAAGTCCGTCGGAATGAGGTATGGAGGTGTACAATGAGCACACATCAAGGAGGAAGAGACGGTAAGTCCTGCCAGGCAACAACTCAATAGACGAAAAACAGACAAGGTGTGGTTCGTATCTTTCTCTTCCCATGCTTTATAATCTATATGGGTATATGTTGCATGTATTCAAGTTATATATTTACTAGATGTTTCATTGTTTCTTTTCTATTTCTAGTTTTTATGTGTGTTTTTGTGTTACATTTATTTCGTTATTCGTTTTTATTCCAGATTTTCCTTAGATACGTTGGTATTTGGTCGTCCATTTGTGTTTCATTTTAATTTGTCACTCCTGTTTGTTCGTTTGCTTGATAAAGGCCTTGTTGGTCGAAACGTTGCTGTTTATCGTCACTGTTTATGTATTTTGTAAAACTATAGTACTTTGTTTGTACGTGTTTCACTAATATAAACACTGCAGCGATGCTAGTAGTTGCTCATAGGTCGCCCTTGTGTCACTGAGCTCGCAAGGGGAGCAAAGAATAGTAACATTGCGACCTACAAGGCATGTCGTAAGAATAAGAGGTGACTGAGATAGGGCCTAGGAAGCTACCTAGTAAATAAAAAGCGTAGCAGAAATCAGATGTGCTGGCCTACTTGTAGGCACATAGTACAATCGCTCTTCTTAGGCTCGGATCACATACAAATCATAAAGAGTGGTTTACAAGTGGTCGATATGGAGCGTTTGAAGAAGGAGAAGATATATAATATTTAAATAAATCAGCTGCAAAAATTATAAAAAATTTATGATTTATTATGTTTATTCGAAATTAATTGTGAACTTCTCAAAATGTGTAACAACACATAAAAGTAAAGATCGAATTTTAGAGCATCCGTCAAAAGGGTATTTCCGGTATTGTTGCACACAGGGGAAACCTGTAGTTTGAGACCGGCAACTAACTTATTAACAAACAGACTTTGCACTGCTGAACTCTGTCAGTGAATACAATTTTAGAATCCTTGTTGTGGTCTGCTAAATACGCACCATGAATCCTAACTTTGATAGTATTGGTAAACAATTTGTCGAACAGTATTACCTCGTGTTTGACAATAAAGACATCAGAGGCCAAGTGGCAGTTATGTATCATGTAAGTTTTCAGATTCAGTGCCAGAGAATGAGAAGTGATTGTTCAGCAATTTAGTTACAAACTTACTTCAACTTACTCATTCAGTAAATTATATTGGTCACTATGAGATGAAAACAGAAACACAGGGGTTTAGATATCTGAAGGCATAAGATAGGGCAAATAAAGGAGGAAGTTGGGTTGGAAATAACCGGAATTTACAAATTACTCTGTAAGTTGTAACATATATGATTACAATTACTGAAATTATTCTTTTACTGGCTGTCATTTCATTATTACAATGAATTAACTTTCAGTGCGGGAAAGATGTCATATTATATAATATTAAGAATATCATATATCAGTTGGCTATCATGAATCTTAAAAAACGCTCTGTTCTGAATATTCACTGACTATCAGTTTGAGTTTCAATTTGAATGTCAACCTGCTGCCTTGCAGGTCGGCTGGGGACAGCCAAAGAGCGAACCCAGTAAACGCTGGCTGAAATCAGACACATCGCCAAAGGATAAGCACCAAATGGCGCTGAAGATGTGACGTAAACACACCCGTTCTTGGTGTAGGCTGTTTATATATCACAATAAGAATGATCAATATGGCGAAAAGAGCGATCGATAAGAAGAAAGAAGAAGTTTGAATGTCAAGTCAATGTGGATATTTTCCATGCTATGAACTTATTACTTAATGAAGTTGTAAACTGTACACAATTTTCTCTCTTCTCATCCCCATTGATTTTGCAAGTTGTCTTCATACTTCATGTGTTCTGAATCTCCAATTCTTATGCCATGCCCCAGCAAAATAATTTTGATGTTGAAAATAAGGCTTCCTTTGTGCACTCGATCTCTATCGTCACTTCAACATTTTAGTTTTTTTAGTAGCCATATCTCTCTCGTGCGATTCCCGCCTAGACCAATGTACCAGACTTCCACACAAATTCTGCTGCTGTCATTAGGGACTCCATCCCTCTGTACAGCTTTTTATTCATGTGGAAATCTGATTCATGCAGTCTTAGTTAGTATGGGTGTGTTTCGTCACATGGTTAGCGCCATTTGGAACCATCTGGTGCTTATCCTTCGGCGATATGTCCGGTTTTAGCCAGCTTTACGGGTTCACTCTCCATCAGCCTTTGGCTGTCCCCAGCCGACCTGAAAGGCAGCATGTTAGTAGCCATATGATTTTCAGCATTCTTCTGTAAAATTACATCTTTGTGACATTCACTGGTCATTCAGAGATGTTGCTGCTAATTTGCTTATTGTTCATGACTTGCTTTCAAGTGTCAGTATTGACAATTTGTAGCACATATTCTTGACTTCCATAGACAAATTTGTTGCATTTAATCCTTTTTGTATCTGAAGTGCTGCCTTTGCTTATTCTATGTTTTTTCTGATTGACATCCAAGTTTCAAGATCTTAAATTTATAAACTTTATCCTTCACCTGAAAAAGCTGGGGTGACCTAACTCCATTGTCTCCACACGTGGTGGAATGGCCTCTAGATTTTACGATTAAGCTTCAATAACCAATAAGCAGCAGCGGATCAACTGGCGGCGGTCACCAATGACAAGATGTATTTTAGCTGGGAAATACAATACCTAGTAAATGCCTCAGGTGACCATAAAGTGAGTCCGGGGACTCATCAACTGGGAACAGCAGTCCATAGGAAATGGATACTTTGATCACAATCCACCATTGCCCACAATCCACCATTGCCCACAATCCACCATAGCCCAATGGAGAGGCCTTGGATAGTCAAGAACTAGGGAAGCACATCCGAACAGAAAAGCTGTCGGAAGTGCTGGGCTGCAAAGGGCAAAAAGTACAGACATGGGTCAAAACCAAACTTGAAAACTACAACACCATGCACATATTTCTCTATGCCAGTGCTGGAAAAAAAATGAGGTGGTGGTGGTGCTGCACATGTAGAATCCTGCCAGTATGGTGCAGTTGCTGAACTCTCCACCCAAAGGAACCCAGCAAAATCTACTGGTGGTACCTCAGCCACAACTTTTTATTACTCTTTTCTCTAGTCCCGCTTTACCTCACAACATCAGGATAAGAAGAAATTTATAAAATGAGCATTTTTCTGTGCATCATAAATAGTGTTTTTCACTACCTCTGTTATTTCTGAGGCCCATCTTTTGCATGGACGGCCTTTTGTTTTTGTATCAGAGTAGCATTGCTCTTTATGGCGCACTGTCTGTTGGTAATCAAATTTTGATTACAAGTAGAGGTAAACAATGTATGATCAACCAAACTGTTTATATAATAGTGGCAACCAATTGCATAAATCTTTACAGTGTCGCATCTAAGAAATCTCTCTAGGTATGTGTAGTGCAGAACCATCAGCCTTGAAGGAGCCCACTCCATATTACTGGTGATACCTCTGCCTCATCTAGTGGAGTCAGAAGAACCCAGAAAACAAATATAACTGGCCAAACCAATTTAAGACATGTCCTCAGAAACCCCAATACAGATTATTCAATGTAACACATATATTGCAGTCATGCTCCACTTATACAGCCTTAAGGAACCAAATATGACCATCCTTCGTTTCGGAAGAAAGTAAACTTTGTGGTGGAGAAGATATGACACTACAGCCTTAATAGAGACCTCAGCTCTACTAATCTAATGATCACTGGAAGGAAATCGCCCGTGTAGGAAATCGCCATGTTGGACCTAGAGAAGCTACCCTAGTAAATAAAAAGCAGCGTAGAATTCCGATGTGCTGCCTACTTGTAGGCGTATAACTGGCACAAAGTACAATCGCTCTTAGGCTTAGATCACATACAAATCACACAGCTTGGTTAACAAGTGATCGATATGGAGCGTTCGAAGAAGAAGACTGGAAAAAAAAATAATCATTTCCTATTTGTTCATGCCAAAATTAGCAGGTGGTGTCATTAGATGCCATGACTATCCTGTATTCTTAGCACTGAAAAATGTACTATTTACAGTGATGGGGCAGTCGTTATGAAGATACCTTTAAGATCCTAAGTTTATTTGTTATTATAATCTATAGAATCCTGAATCTGCCCGAGTGGTTGCCGGAGCCCAAATTTGGGTGTAAAGAATAGAACCACTGTTACCTGCCACGCATGTAAGAGGCGACTAAGGCGGTTTGGCTGAAATCGGATGCATGTGTCCGCTAGGAATGCTAACCCGAAACAAATGCTTGCAGAAAACGGATGCACCAGACCATAAGGCGCATAACATGGTTCAACGACCCCTCACAATGAGGAATGGGATAACGGATTCTACGGTCGCCAATCTGTCTCGGAGATTTAGCCACGCAGTAAGAATGTCAGATCTACCATCACGGGGGTGGCCAAAACTTACTGTGGGAAGAGGTCGGCACAAATGGGGAAGCAGAAATCATAGGAATTATATCCTACAGAACTGCCCCCAGTATGCAAACTTGAGAAGAAAGAGGTGGCCCACTTACACTAGCGTCCAAGACAAACTGTATGGCGTGGCTGATAATCTGAGGCAGATGGCTGTATTTATTAGAGAATCCGAAATCCCAATCTAGTGAGAATGCAGAAGAAGAAGAATCCTGAATCAAATAGGAAAAAAGCAAAGCAAATGGGTGATTGCCTTGGTTTATTAGTAACTTTTAAATTTATTATGATATTTTGATACATTTGGAGTATGTTATGTGTCAATGGGTGAGCGTCTAAAAGGAGCGTTAAAAGAAGAATTATGCACACATTGTTATTTTCTTAATTCTATTAGATTTTGTTGAATCTCATATTTAGATAAATGACTTGTACTGTTATAATAAGCCAGCTTGATTACAATCTAAGACATGGTTCTGGTAGTTGTCTTGAGAACTTTTATTATATGTGGTTTTATGAATACAAGCTATGTATTTTTAATTTTCACAGCCAACAGATGCATTATTGACTTTTGAAGGGCAGCAATTTCAAGGGGTTGAATCAATAGCAGAGAAGATGAAAGTAAGGAGCTCTTTTCTTTTTCTGAGTGTAGCCATCAACAAATGAAGAAGTCAGTGATCATCACACATTTTGATGTCTTTCATGGCAACCAAAAACTCTTCAATTTACTCTGACTGTGGCCAGCCTTCTTAGGGTGTCCCAAACTTGCTGGTCTTATGTTTCTGGTTTAGAACCATGTCAAGCATCATCACATTTAGATGTCTCTTTTTTTGTTTACAGTACTATTTTTCTTATGCCTTGGTTTATATAATGACTGATAATGGTAAGACTTGCATCTACTGTCCTGGGCATGTGGTGTTCTCGCAACAAGAAAGCAGACATGCTTGCATCAATTGTTGGGGAGTTTATAAGATGGTTAAGGGGGATGTTTGTGGTCTCTTGGCGACCTACTGTTGAATGAGAACACTAAAATTGATGTTAAATCAATCCATCAATTTAAGGAGTTTGGAATTACATGTTGTCCAAGTAGAGCTGGATGCTTGAGGGACAGAAAGAGGAGTGCGTTTAACCAGCGAAGCACAGGAACCATAAGTATGCATACCCTTCGACATCTGTTGGGGGAGACTGAGCATGTATGGGTCTGCCTGGAGTGTTGTGATGTCAGTTCAGTAACCAATAACAGAGGATGGTAAATGTGGAACAGAAATTAAAGAGAATAGGAATGTATTGAGCAAATGATTATACTCAAACAGGACACAACAGTTTGAGAAGTCATATGTACAGAAAACTTAAGACTGGTAAAACAAACTTGGGGATGTAGTCAAGGGACTACAGAAGAACACATTCTTCATGCATGTCAACATAACAGGGAAAACGGAGAAATATGGCCAACCAAGACTGATTTCAAACCTGTGGGGTTATGGGGCGACTCTGCAATCGTACAGCTCTTTGAAACTATTGGTGCAGTTATCTGATGACTGACAGAAGCACAGCGAAGAATAAGAAGGATTGTACAAGGGAAGTAGTCGTTATAGGTTACTTCTAAAAATGAGAAATGTCTGCAAACAAACCAATCATATCTACTTGAGCTGTCCAATTATTGAATCTGGTACTCTCTGTTCATACTATGGCGAGCAACCAGCTACCTGGAGTCTACTGGGGTAAAAATCTAGACTATGGGTGAGGTAACCTTTGAGAAACTTCTGGTAGAGCAAGTCCTCCAATAAATGTGGCGGATGATGCTGGACCTACAGAGATGTGGGCACACCTCAATTCCCATCTTGTTTGGAGAACACAACCCAGTCTAAAAACAAAGCAAGGAGATCCTCACTTCAAACCTTCAATGAGGTGTAGGCAGTGTTAAGACATGTATGAACAGGAAGAGGCTATAACTTTCAGACTTAACAAGGCAATAAAAAGGAGACATACTTGCACCATACAGTTAATTCTATGCTAAGATATACACATATTGCTGCTTCCGCTATGGATCATCACGGGATTAATATGGCTTCTCTCATTTTGAACTTCTGAGCATGAGAAATTGATCAAAGAAGAAAAAAAAGTAAAACTAAGCAAGGCTGTTTTACTACGTACAAGAACAAGTCTTTTAATTTTGCACTCGGCAAATCCTGCCCACTCCGGTCCCACATGTTTTGTCTCCAGTACAGTTTTACTGCAGTCTTCCCTTGTGCAGACACATGCAGAGCCATCTACTGTCTTGCAGAGACTGGGCAATTCTAGTACGACCAACCAGCTTGACTCTTGGCGTGATGGTTTTACGCATACAGACGATTCATTGTTACAATTTACACAACCCATTTCTTGATCGCTTGTACAGCTTTGTGCAATCTGGTTATACATCTTTGCGTCGGCCAGGAGACTTGTGTAGATGCACTCACTTTGTAGATACCTTTAAGATCCTAAGTTTATTTGTTATTATAATCTATAGAATCCTGAATCCGTCCGAGTGGTTGCCGGAGCCCAAATTTGGGGTATAAAGAATAGAACCACTGTTACCTGCCACGCATGTAAGAGGCGACTAAGGAGGTTTGGCTGAAATCAGATGCACGTGTCCGCTAGGAATGCTAACCCGAAAAAATGCTTGCAGAAAACGGATGCACCAGGCCATAAGGCGCATACCATGGTCCAACTACCCCTCACAATGAGGAATGAGATAACGGATTCTACAGTCGCCAATCTGCCTCGGAGATTTAGCCACGCAGTAAGAATGTCAGACCTACCATCAAGAGGGTGGCCAAAACGTACTGTGAGAAGAGGTCGGCACAAATCATAGGAATTATATCCTTCAGAACTGCCCCCAGTATGTAGGCTTGAGAAGAAAGAGGTGGCCCACTACACCAGCGTCCAAGACAAACTGTATGACGTGGCTGATAATCTGAGGCAGACGACTGCCTTTATTAGAGAATCCAAATCCCAGTCTAGTGAGAATGCAGAAGAAGAAAAAGTTTTCAGTGCTACCACATGGAGTTGGAGTAGGGTCTTAATCAGTGTAAGCTCACTGACCCTGAAGCAGCCATACCATCTTATTTTATTGCCCCTCTGACCCCATACCTCATGATATGAAAAGGACATTATTTTCAGCATCTCTAATACTGTTTCATTGATAAAGGTGTCATCTATTCCTGTTTTCAATACTTTTACAGACTATCCCACTTGATAATATGTTCCGACACATAACTACAATAGATTGTCAACCAACAATGGATGGAGGTGTTCTAGTTAATGTCATTGGACAGCTTAAAGTAAGTTGTTTAAGTTCTGTATATTGTCATTTTGTTTTGCTGTTTAATGAGCCAAATGTGTGAAGAGAAAATGTTATTTTATTTGCTGATGGATACTTTCCATTATTGGTGTTTGAGGAAAGACATCAGCGTTATCAGAAAAGAGAATGAGTAGCGGATATTAGAAAAATTGTAGGAACCACATCTGTCATAAAATATGAATAGGAAGAGGAATTAAAATGGTTATGCTTAGGGTCACTGTTAGCGAAGTCGATAACACGCTGTGCTAATGGCCACACACTGTAAATTTCCGGGTTCGCTGCCAGCTTGACTCCCAACAAAAATATCAGTGTGCACAGGATAAGCAGTTTCAACTACAGACTGCAGAGCACAAACTTCAAGACCGAATATGATATACTGAGGCAAACGAAACAATACTAGACATAAAATTACACTGACCTTAGTGTGAGCTACAAAAGACAGTGAAGTTTATACAGGAGATAGACCAAGTAACCTATGTAGCCCAGGCCATTGAAGATGCCTTCCAAGAGAAAGAAAAGGTCCTAACCTTATGGGTAGACTTCAAGCAGGCCTTCAACAAGGTGTGGAAAGATGGTCTTATGGCAAAGCTCAAAAGAAATGGAGTCCAAGGCAACATGCAAAGATGGATCCAATCGTTCCTGCATAATAGAAGAACCAGAGTCACACTCGATGGACATCGGAGCAAAAAGGTCTTACTGCGCCAGGGTGTACCTCAGGAAGGAGTTATGTCTCCAACTCTCTTCCTTGTCTACATCAACGACCTAGTAAAGGATCTGCCAGCTGGAGTGAAGGCCGCTCTATATGCAGACGATTTAGTGCTATGGTGCGAGACAACACACAACATCTGCAACTGGTAGAATACAGCGAACAGCAGATAAACTTATGGAATGGGCAGAGAAGTGGTACGTTACAATCAACACAGACAAAACCTCCACAACACTGTTTTCCTCTCCCCAGGGACAAAGCAGCCAACATACAATTAGGAATCACCCCAATACAAGAAGAAAGCAATCCAACTTATCTAGGGATCACATTTGATAAACGACTCACATGGAACAAGCATATAGAAAACACAGAAGGAAGGCCAGACGAAAAATTGGAATACTCAGAAAACTGGCAGGTACCAACTGGGGAGCTAATGAACACACACTTAAGAAAGTCTACAGTGGAACAATTAGACCTCACCTAGAGTTCGGCTCAACAACATGGGCTACAGCTGCTAACACACACCTGCAGACATTGGACAGAGTGCAAAATCAAGCACTCAGGATCATCACCGGAGTCATGAAATCTACGCCTATCACAGAGATGCAAAACCACCGGAGTACAAGCCCTGGCTTACAGAAGGGAAACCAAAAATATGATCCAGATAGAGAAATACACTAGTATGCCCTTGCATCCAATGAAAGCAAGATTAAATGATCTGGAACATGGACGACTAAACGCAGCAGCGCTGCTCCATCGGGAAAGCGACTAAAAAGACAGTACCAAGATGAGGCTCAAGCACTGATACAGGCCGCAATCATGATCAATAATTCCAACTCTGACTGACAAGTGGTATTTTTCACAGACACACTATCTGTTTTGCAAGCCCTACAGAGTAACCATCCATCCCTGAGAAAAGAGCTCAGCAAGATCTCTACCAACAAAAGAGTTATACTTCAGTGGGTACCATCACATTGCGGAGTGCCAGGTAACGAGAAGACAAACAAACTTGCTAAAAAGGGAGCAGAATGTGAACAAATAGATAATGAAATCACATACTTTGAAAAAATAAAAAAGCTATCATGGACATTAGAAAAGAACCTAAACCATCCAACGATGACTACCACACACTTGACAGACAAGGACAGACTATCATCTTCCGACTCAGGATAGGTCATAACAGACTGAACACAAACACCTACACAGGCTGCGATTGTCCCCAACCCTCTGTGCCCCTGTGGCTCCGCTGAACAAACCACAGAATATGTCCTGCAAGACTGCCCCCTGTATGTCCTCCCAAGAAAGGAATGCTGGCCCTACAACACTACATTCAGAACTACATGGCACTAGATGAGCTCCAGACAACAGTCGATTTCATCATAAGAATCGCTCTAACGGTATAATCATCAAAAAGCATCGCAAAGAAGAAGATACAAGAGACAACATTGAATATATAGACAATATTTCAAGCGAACGAAAGGAAGGATAAACTACAGGAGACCCTGATCCTTTACTTGGGGATCTAAATTTCAAGTACCTCTGAAATTGGGTTACGGCTCGCCTGAATCGCAATGGACACTGTTGATAAGGAAAGAAAGCCTTCATGCAAATATCGGTCAGAGGCGCCATGACTACGCCTGAATTTATAGCAGGCTGACGAATAAAAATGGTTCGGCCAACTTATGAGAACGCAGCCAGTAGATTTGATCAGAGACCATTAGAAAGACCAAACGACAGATGGATAGAAATAGATAACATTAAAGGGAAACTGCCATCAACGCTAAAACACCTGGTCCAACTACGAGACCTTACAATTGCACAATTCTTCAACTGCTAGTGCATTTGTCGAGTCACTTTTATTACAGGCGATTTAATGAGTAACCTCTAAGTCAGAACGAAATCTGCTTATGGCAAGAATACATACATTTCAGAAAGCTTGAGACCACTGCCAGAGTCATTATTTTACCCAATAGTCACCTCCCACACAAATTGAACAGTTTTCACGCGAAAAATCATGTTTCCAGAGATGGAACTCTCCATCCTGAGTAAAAGCGAGATTTCTGAAGGGAACAAGAAAAAACAAGATCAAATCCTTATTGGTCCCACAATGTCAAAAAATAATGCTGCCCTTTGTCACTTTGACAATGCGGAAGGACTCTCAGAAAACGAGCGTCTTTCCTAATTCTTATTAATAAAATCTTTGCTTGTGCAGAGACATTGAATCATTGGCAACTACTGTGAACTTTGGTAAATTTTCACCACTGTAATTGATCCTAAAGATGTAATTCTGAGATCAAGCGTCATCGCAGCGTTATGCGCCACTTTGAATCAATCTTGCCCACTCTTTCTAGCTTACATCACAGCGCACAAATACTGCTCTCATTACATGTCGATGAAACAATCGGAAGATTCTCATTGCCTCTTCTTTAAGTTATGTATGATGCCATCTTTTTCCATAAATGGCTCCAGACATGAGCATATCACTGTCCTAAACCCTGTCAAACATCTGACAGGGTCAATTGCCTCGACACATTAAAAAAATCTACTTCAAATCTATATTGAACATGTGTTCTAAACAGCTTCAACATTCAGGGATTCTCACTTGACAACATTTTAAACCCTCAACTCTCAATCACAAGATCTAATATAATGCCATGTCACCTAGCTTGCATGAATCTCCTAAAGTTCCTCATTTGTAACTATCGTTGAAATTGAAGCCATTTCCAAAATATTCTGTTGTCCTCTGTCTCAATTATTTAATTACAAAGAATACTGTTTAGAGGCGTGATAAGGTTTCAGGGTTAGTGCTCTGCATTAAGGTCTGAGTTCATAGCTATGAATTTGGACTGTTTCGCTTGATTTTAGCAAATTCTTCAGAAACAATACAAAACAACATAATAATTCTAGATCAAACAGCTAAAACTCGATTTATTCAATCCTGTAAGAGGATACAATTAAAAAATATCACAAACTCAACATGCCAAAACACTGTGTCCAATTACTATATACAATTTGCACAATCTTCACTGCATAGTAGCTTGACAAGGCTTACTTTTATTACGAGGGCGCATTGAATAGTAATGCCTCCAAGTCCATAACTGTTAATTACATAATTTACAAATGAAACATACATTTTCAGAAAGCTTGAGATGTCCACTACACAATAGAGTCATTATTTTTCCACATAGTCACCTCCACACACACACACACACCAACGCCGAACTAGTTGTTGCATCCCGTCAAGAAAAATCTGATGATTTTTCACGAAGCCAGGTACGCACATCTACTGCCACATCCTCGTCAGAAGCATATCTGTTTCCTTGGGGATGTTCCTTGAGCTTTGGGAACAGGAAAAGTCACAAGGTGCCAAATCGGGGCTATATGGTGGGTGCGCTAAAATGTCGACAAAATTGAGACGCTCTAATGCTGCCGCTGTTTGTCTACTGGTGTGTGGACGAGCATTGTCATGTTGAAGGATGCGTGTTTTCCAGGACGAACACGTAGCAGTCTTGTCCGTAGTTTCTTCATTGTAGCGACATCTTTTTGCTTGATGCGGCGATTGACATGAATCAGTTCGCCCACGCGAGCTTGGTGTTGTTCATCCACTGCTGTAATTGGTCGTCCGCTGCGAACCTGATGATGCAAGGTCATCGTCGCTGGATTGTCGCCTTTAACAGTCCTTGCCCACCTCCTAACAGTACTCACATCCACACAGGCGTCACCATATACCGTTCTCATTCTCCGATGCATGTCGATGGGAACACAACCTTCGGCCGCAAGAATTCAATCATTGCTCTTGCTTCAACCGAATTCCATGTATGACGCCATCTTGATAATGTTGTGCGATCGCAACATTCCAGACACTTGACACTTACTGTCCTGAAAACACACTTACATATACTTTATTCTGATATCGGGGTCAATTGCCTCCGAACACTATTAACAAAGTTATGGACTTGGAGGCATTACTTTCAATGCACCCTCGTATATTTGACTCCCTACTATTGCTTCTAAATAGCTTTCAAATTCAGGGCATTCTCGCAATATTGACTTTCCAACATTGTTATATTACCTCATTCCAATTTCTTTCCTTCATTTCCACATGGCTATTTTCATCATTATTATCATATGCCATGTCAGAACTTGCTTTTGTCATGGATCTCCATAAATGTTCGTCATTTGTACTGACTATAATGTTGACGCTTTTCTATGTCATGAAGCCAGGTTTCCAAATATTATTCTATTGTCCTCTGTCTCAATTCCCATTCATTTTACCGGCTATCACTGTTTAAGAGGTGGTGTCTGTGGCTTAGGGGTTAGTGACTCTGTCTATTAACCCGACGTTCTGAGTTCGAATCACGCTGCGGACAGTTTGGTTGCAAACTGTTTCGCGTTGATTTTAACAAAAGGACGATGGCACCACCCGTTCAGAAAGCAATGACAAACTACTGAACATAATAATGTCTAGAAAAATCAAAACAGCATTAAAAAGCTGGGATTGATTCGCAAAGTCCTGTAAAGGATATGCAATTAAAAAAATAAAAAATCACTGTTTAAACCTTTTTTCATTACATGCCCAAAAAATGATGATCGCCATTTACTTATATTGATGAGTTTTCTCTGAGCCTTGACATATTTTAACATAAGCACATCAACATTAGTCATTTTAGCAGTCTATATGATTCTTAGCATTGGTCATTTTACAGTACAATTTTATTTATTTTAATTTGCACAGACGTCCATTTATGAATATCAATCAATCAAGTGCCATGCCTGCCGGCATAGGCGATCATGTCTCTCCACAACTCTCTTTGCTTGGTGCATGTAATCAGTTCTGACGTCGATATTTTGTCGAACCATGATGTCAGGGCATCCAACATCTTCTCCCTCTGTCTTCCACATCTCTCCTTCCCTGAATTTTACCTGTAGTCACCAAATGTTCTAAACCTTCTCTTCGCATTATATGCCAGAAGAACCTTGATTGTCGGATTCTTATTCTTTTGATAAGGTTTCTTTGTGTGCAGACCTGATTTAAAACCTCCAAGTTTGTTTTCTTTGCTGTCCATGGAATTCTCAACATTCTTCTGTAAAACCACATCTCTGTGGCTTCCAATGATCGTATTGATTGTTTGTTCAGTGTCCATGATTCGCTGCCATACATAAGAATTGGTTCAATATAGCATTGGAGTACTCGTTTTGGCAGTGTCATTGATAGTGAGTTCACGCATAGTGTGTTCTTCATTTTCATAAAAGCTGCTTTCGTTTGAGCTATTCTACTCCTAATCTCTGTTGTACATCTTCCATCTGATGTTAGGAATGTTCCTAGATACTTGAATCGATGGACTTGTTTCAGTGTTGTGTTATTTATTTTATATTGCATGTTGGTGTTTCTTGTTCTGAGACAACCATAACCTCTGTTTTCTTTATATTCATGCTTAATCCTTTCTTTTCACTTTCTCTCACTAGTATGTCTATCAAGTCTTGCAGATCGTGTTCATTTGTAGCCATGAGAATTGTGTCATCAGCGTATCTTAGGTTGTTTATATTTTGTCCACCGACTGCTATTCCTGTCTTTCTTCTATAGATCTCATGATGTTTTCGCTATATAGGTTGAATAGGTCTGGTGAGATACGCACCTTGCGTACTCCTAACTGTATCGCCTGATAGATTCCAATCTTACTCTCTAGTCTAATGGCTGCGCTTTGTTGCCAGTACAAATTCTTGATCAGTCTAAGATCTTTACCATCAATATTTATACTTTCTAACATGCTGATTATTTCTCCATGTTTTACTTTATCAAAAGCTTTTGAGTAGTCTATGAAACATAGGTATAAGTCCAACTTCATTTCTATTGATCTTTCCATTATTTTCTTATTGTATATATTGCATTGTTTATGAATATATAACACTAATAACAAATCGTTTATACCTGTTAAACTTTCGACATATTTTCAATGACCCATTTCTTCTGTATTTCTACAGTTTTGTACACCAATTATAATATTACATGCTCTTTGTTTCCAGGTTTACATTGTTGTCTAATTTATATTATATGTAATGACCTCCAGCCGCTGCTACAGGGTCCGTGCACCGCTGATGGGTCCTCCAGCAGAGCAGACAAGAAAATATCTCTTCGCGACTGTCTGTTGGATGAGGACACTAAAATAGATGTTTGGAGTTACCCGTTGTACAAGTAGAACTGGATGCCTGAGGGCAGAGTGAGAAGTGTGTTTAATCAGTGAGCCACAGGAACCTTCATTATGCATACTCTTCGATATCTGTTGGGGGAGACTAAGTACCTATGGGTCTGCCTAGAGTGCAATGACGTCAGTTTAGTAACCAATAACAGTTTTGTTAATTCTTGTATTTTAGCATAATTATTTTCTTTGATATCTTGTTCAGTTTTCTGTAGTAATTTTATTAATGTGTTTTTGTTTGTTTGTATTCTACAGAACAACTCTGAAAATGACAAACCAATGGGTTTCTCACAAACCTTCATCCTCAAGCCAGCAAACAACTCCTTTTTTGTTTTTCATGATATTTTTAGATTGGTTATACACAATATGTAAATTGTTCTTTTATATTTCTCCTCCTGAGAGCCATTTTTAGGACTTAACATAAAATTGAACCATTTGGTAACACCTAAGTAGTATCCTTCAGTGTGCACTTATGCATTTCACAAGATTACTAAAGACAATTTGTGAAACTACTTTAGTTTGCTGCAGGTTGTTGAGTTCTAGTGTTGTGTTTTTAAAGTATATGTAAAATGTAATCCATTGAAGTTATGAAAATAATAGTGGAATTTGTTTTAAACATTGGAAAATATAGATAAAACTGACATTGTTTTGCTTCTATTCTGTATGTAATGACTAATTAATTGTAGTGGAATTTGTTTTAAACATTGGAAAATATAGATAAAACTGACATTGTTTTGCTTCTATTCTGTATGTAATGACTAATTAATTGTAGAGAAATGGTTATATTTAACAACATAATAAAACTGTAACTATCAAACAATCTAACAATGAGAGGGAGATTAAGTGGTACATATATTCAACACTTATAAGTTGCAGGACACAGACTAAAATCAATATATACAAATCAAATGTACGCTCATTCCTACTATATGGATCAGAGACATAGAAAACAAGTACCAAGACAGTCACATCAGTCAGGCAGGCTTTGAGGGAAGATGTCCCAGAAGAATTCTCAGAATTCACTGGGACCAGAGAATGCTGAAATCATCCTGCACACAGGCATCAACAATATCAATGAGGAAATAAAATGTAGGAGATGGAAGTGATTTTGACATACATTATGAACGCAGATGACCAGACACCCACATATTGCTTTGAAATAGAATCCCTAATGCAAGAGAGGTAGGGGGTGACCTTGAGAGAGACATGGAGACGAACTGTTGACAGTGAAAGAGAAGAGGTGAAAAAGGTCTGGAATGAATTAAACTGGCTTGCTCAAGACAAATCTGGTTGGAGGAAATTTGTTGATGCCATATGCTTCAAGGGGAGTTAAGAGAATAAGAAAGGGATGAGTAAGTTGCATGAACAGTGAGCAAGTAGTTGGTAGAAAGCATTGAAAGATTTGGATATACACAAAAGTGGGCATCATTTCATCGACACAGAAGAAACAGATAACAGAGTTCTTGAAAGAATGGAAATGAGAAGATAAAAAACAAATGCCAAATCAAATAGTTTGACCTCATAAAAAGGACATGATAACTCTCTTGAAAATCGTGCTTGATAGAAAAGTTTGAACAGCAACAACATCAGAATATGTGGGAGGATGACTCTAGAGATTGACAAACATCAGCCTGTCAGAATGTATCACCAGGATGAGAGTCAGAGAGCTATTGAAACCTAACTCTGATGTTGAGACGACTAGATTTATTTGAATTATAGAAACAAATGAATACATAATATATCATAACTATTTTAATTATAATTTTGTGAAGGAATAAATATGCTTCATTACAAATATTCTCTTGGTCTTTATAAAATAGTAAATGTATTGTCAAAATTCCATGTTATGTTTTTTTAAAATAATGTACTTGTTTGTTCTGAATATTTTCACTGCTTCTTTAATGACATATTGTGCAATTTGGTTTGTAGATGTTTTCAATGCTATCAGTTGAAGATAATTGGGTATTTACTTTCATACAATATTAGATGGTACACTTTTTTTTTATTTGTTACTGAACTTGCATCATAGCTCTCTGGGAAAACCCATAGTGCTCAGTTTTCCCCAACAGATGTTGAAGGATATCATTACTGATGGTTCCCGTGGCTCGCTGGTTAAACACACTCCTCTCTGCTCCTCAAGCATACAGTTCTACTTGTAAAATGTGTAATTCCAAACTCCTTAAATCGCTGGATAGATTCAACGCCAATTTTAGTGTCCTTATTGACCAGTAGGTCACCAACAGACCAAAGAACATCCTCCTTATCCATCCCAAACTCCCCGACAATCGATGCAAGTCTGTCCACTCTCTCTATAGGTGACATCCACTCATATCGCAACCTGCCATTTTGGATCTTCCGAAGCAATCAACCGAGTGTCAGTAAGAACAACAGCCCCAGAGAGCCAAGGGAGGGCAGCAGTAACTGCCTCAACCTCCACCCTCATACTGAAAATAGTTGTCTTGTATGCTCCATTTCACTCTGCATCGACCCTACCATACGCGCTAGCCAAGAAATGTCATCCTGACTTCTTACCAGGATATGGGGAAGAAAGATACATAAGAGAACTGTTTGCAGTTAATGCAGGATTAACTACTCATACTGAAGAAGACCTACAGCTTCTTCTTTGAACGCTCCATATCGACCACTTGTTAACCACTATGATTTATATGTGACCTGAGCCTAAGAGATGTCATCCTGACTTCTTACCAGGATATGGGAAAGAAAGATACATAAGAGAACTGTTTGCAGTTGATGCAGGATTAACTACTCATACTGAAGAAGACCTACAGCTTCTTCTTTGAACGCTCCATATCGACCACTTGTTAACCACTATGATTTATATGTGACTTGAGCCTAAGAGCGATTGTACACTGTGCCAGTTATGCGCTTACAAGTAGGCCAGCACATCCGATTTCTGTGATGCTTTTTATTTACTAGGTAGCTTCCCTAGGCCCTACATCAGTCGCCTCTTACGACATGCCTTGTAGGCAGCAATGGTACTATTCTTAGGTACTCGCTCTTAGGCTCGGATCACATACAAATCACAAAGAGTGGTTAACAAGTGGTTGATGTGAAGCATTCAAAGAAGATGGATAATTTGTAACACAAAACAAGTTGGGGAGAAACCTGTTCAATTCTTCCGTGTTTAGGTTTGTGGTCATGCTAAATTTTCATGCCCTTTTGACACAAGGATCATCACATGCCAGTCCTGCCGGTGTTGACTTTCAACTCAATTGTTCATGCTCTTCCATGCTGTTCAGTATCTTTTTTTCTGTTTTGTGTCTCTCTAGCAGTTTTTCACATTCTCATAATTTTTGCTAATTTTTTTGGGAGAATTGGGTGGTTGCCCCTGCCTTTCACTTAATAGGGAGATATGTCTTGACAGCCATTTGTGGTCTGTTTCAAGTGAGTACCTACCTCTGACTGACAGCAGTGATGTTCACTTATACCGGTCAATGTTTAGTCCCATCGGTTTTGAACTGATTCACCAACAACGATGTGCGTTGACTTTTTCAGAATGCTCAGGGGATAAAATAATAAGTGGGCCTACCGACAACCACAAGTAGTTTGACAATGGAAGTACGGCGGTTACAGAGTCAGTGACTTGAAGTTTCAAACCTGGCACTGTGAGACTTATTCAAAAGAAAAGATTGTGGCTACCTGTGAAGACCTGCTAACGACAGGTCATGGAGGTAACTGATCTCTGCTTAAACTTCTGAGCATAGAAAACTGATTGCAGAAGAGAAAAATTCTGTGGTGGACAACTCATATAACTTCCAGAGAGTAGTGATAATAGTCTTCTTCTTGTTCAGTGTTGTTCAATGTCTAGACAATGAGTTCGGTTCTTTGGATGTATATTTTTGTGTTTGTTAGTTCATCAAGGCTTCTAAACAGCTTTGCATGGTTGTTCGTCTCTCTTGGCCAGTGTTCTTTCCATAGTTGATTCATCAGGTGACAATCTTACAGGATGTGTTCAGCTGTTTTTCCACAGGCACATGTGCTGATGAAACCAGTCTTAGTCTAATGATATAATGAATACTATAACAAGGGAAATGAAAAGTTGATATGCTGACCAAAGGAGGACAATTGTAACAAGAACACTATCTGCTCAGCTACAAGAAAGCTCAGCTAAAGGCAAAGGACACCACAACGCAAAGTGAAAAAAATTCCACCCCAAACACAAAGCAAATGATGGATACTACCAGCTGTCTAGAAAGAACAAGTTGTCATACTTTGCCTCAGAACAAAATTGGCACAATTTTTACACCAAATTCAAGATACGTACCTAGAATTCACAGCCATTGTGAATTGGCAGATATGACAACGGAACATATCCTATAAAACTGTTCATTGCAAATCAGTCATCAATTAGCATGTTCCTTGCAGAACTCCAGTTTCATCACAACTTGCCTCAATAACTCGCTGTCTCAAGCATGTTCTCCCGCCTCTTCTAACGTCCTGTTCAAGGTTTCTTTGATGTCCTGCTGCCACCTTCATGCTGCAGATAGACCTGATAAAATAATGTGATCCACACCCACCACCTTCAGTGACAAATTATATGGTGAAACTAAAGTCATGAGACTATAGACTATATTAGAGAATCTGAAATACAAGTCTAAAATTAGTAAAGATCGTAAAAGATTAGTACAAATGGATTTGGAGTTGTCATAAAAACTGGCGATCTTCAACTACCAGGAGCTGCCCAGTGTTATAGAATGTAACTAGTTTAGTTTGTTATAACAGAACTATCAACAAAATTAGAAATGTTTCGCTGGGGCTCGAAGGAGCAAAAATAGTAACACTGCGACCTACAAGGCATGTCGTAAGAGGCGTCTAAGGTAGGGGCCTAAGGAAGCTGCCCTAGTAAATAAAAAGCGTCACAGAATTCTGATGTGCTGGCCTACTTGTAGGTGCATAATTGGCACAGTGTACAATCTCTTAGGCTCAGATCACTAAGAGTGGTTTAACAAGTAGTTGTTATGGAGCGTTCGAAGGAGAAATTTTATATTAAAATCTGTTGAAAATTAGAGAATGACAGTTATATTTGTACACACACCTGTAGAGTGTGACTAAATACTTAATAGTCTCAGTGGTCAAGCGGTTTGCCTTGCATTCTGAAGGCCATGAGTTTGAACCTTGACCACATTGTGTGGTTTGTGAGTTATTTCTTCTGGAGATTCATAAGATTGTTATTGGAACTACAGAGTTTGTGCAACAGTCTGGACAGGTGGCGAGCCATTTCCATGAAAAGGAACCAAGCCATATGAAGAAACCCAGTGCGATGAGGTCATTCCTTCGCCTCTAAACCCTTTTCTTAAGTGAATAAAATGATTTATGCCATAGGTTTTGTGTTTCAGTTTGGTAGTTAAACTGTTATCCATCATACAATTCAGTTTTATTAAAACACAAGTGTGACTCACTATTTATCAGTATTCAATTTACCAATATATTATACTACCCATATCACATTTCCAAATTTGGTTCATTATTTTAAACTCGTTTAATTCTTACAGCAGTATTTCTCTTGCTGACCCTGCTACTTCAAGCAAGTCAGATTCGTGTGCTTTGCAATATTTACTTTTATCTGCACCATTATTTTTATTTCGTCTGTTGTTTAGTTCTATCTTAAGTAAGGTGACAGATATTTATATCTAGCCTGTTTTATAACTTTTATTAATAAAGTTTTGTAACTCATAATTCTTGTTTATTAAAATGTATAACTTGTCAATTTCATTACATTCATGCACAATGCTTGTTCACATAGTCAAGTAGTTGGGACGTGGACTTTGCAAAGAGATTGTCGTTGGCCACATTGCTTATTGATTTGTGAAATCATCAAATAGCTTGTCATGAGCAGAACTTTGTCACTCTAAGTCCTTAGGAATTTCTCTCTCCTAGGATGTCCCGCCTCTGAAGCCGTAATGCTCAAATCATCAATTACATCCTGAATCATCTTCGTAGTCTTCCTATGCTCTTTGCCGGCTTCCATAATCTTCTTTGAACGCTACGTATCGACCACTTGTTAACCACTCTTTGTGATTTGTACGTAATCTGAGCCTAAGAGCGATTGTGTAAGTTATGCGCCTACAAGTAGGCCAGCACATCTGATTTCTGCAACACTTTTTATTTACTAGGGTAGCGTCCCTAGGCTCCTACCTCACTCGCCTCTTATGACATGCCTTGTAGGTCGCAGTGTTACTATTCTTTGCTCCCCCTGTGAGTCCCGGCAACACACAGGTGCTGCCATAATGGTCTTCTCTAAATCTTCGTATCACTTTATATGTCCAAAATACAATTTTTTATATTTGTAGCATCGGCCAGTTTCCTTTGATCTTTGTTCTTTTTCTCTCTCTGTCCATGATATACAGAGGATTCTTCTGTAACACTTATACATATTGAAAAGCACATATATGTTTTGCCACTGCTTTTGTGAAATAGAAGTTAGAAAGAAAGAGCCAATTATCAAACCACCTTCCAAATGGCTAGTAATGAGAAGTTTCAATTACATACCTGGCAATGTTATACAATATAGACGGACCTTTTTACATGAGGAGTTAGCATATCAGAGCTAGCTGGAATTGATGGTGGCTACCGCTAACACAAGATCATTGGGCGGTCTCTGTAGCTAACCGTTGCTTTGCATTCTGAAAGTCATGGGTTCAAATCCGGACAATGTTCTGTTCACATGTGCATTTTTTTCAGAGACCCCTCGGATTGTTGCCATAGCTACAGAGTTCGTGTTTTGTGCAATAATCTCGGCAGATGGCATCCCTGCTGAGAGGGACCGGGCAATATGGGATAAAAACCCAGCTCAATTAAGTCAATCCTTCGGCTTTAAACGGCTATAGATGTTTAAGAGGATACCTACTGGGAAATGTGGCATGACCGTTTTATATTTGATAAACTTGTCATTTGTATTCACATCGCATTGCTTTATGTGAAAAGTTGATGTAGTCTTTGACAAATATTGGGCTATATGAAAACTAATGCTACCCAATTACAATATCTACTTACTAACACAATAATAAAATTATTAATAGCACTAGTTGTTTTTTTTTCAATCACAGAGAGAGATGCAATTTGAGAAATAAAACCTAAAGTTATAGATATTTTAATGGTAGACGTTACCAGCCTAAAAATACATCACGCTGCCTACTATGGAAATTGTCACTTACTGCTTGAGACCATCTGGGTGTAGAAACAAGATCTTAGATCCTTCTCAACTTAGCCAGGACTTCATTAATGCAGCTGAGCTGTCCATGATCACCTTTGGATGGTAAAGGTCTTGGTCAACTGACTTCTGTTATCTCATTCACTGAGTCCTTCCACATGTTTTTGGTGTACAGGACCCAAAGTAAGGAAAAGCAAAGAATAGTACCACTGAGACATAAAATGGCATGTTGTAAGAAAGCGCCATCCGATATAGGACCTAGGGAAGCTACCCTGAGTAATAAATAGCATGTGCAGAATCAAATGTGCTGGCTACTTTGTAGCGAGTGCTGACATAAATGCATACGAATCAATCCGCTCTTAGAGCTCTAGATCGATCCCTACAAATGACACAAGAGTGGTTAACAAGTGGTCGATATGGAGCGTTCGAGGAAGACAGACTCTTGCTAAACACTCGATGACAGCTGAGTTTTTCGATTTGGAGATTGCTAACATTTTTGTCGTGCCGATATCAAATGCGCCCACTTATTGTGAACTCTCATACACATTTTAGTTGATAATGATTTAAATTATGAATTCTCATGCAATACATCTTTCAAATAAGGAAAACACAACATAAGTTAGAATTGGACCATCATATTTATTATGAACTTGAGAATGAAATGATACATTAATATGTCAATCAATGAAACATTTACATGGACATTGTGATCATACTGTTGATTGGACAGTTGAATTTCTTATTGATTCTTTCCAGTTCAGATATCTGGATGTAATACTAACAAACATATCAACTGTTTATGTTTCATTTATAAACAACTGACAACCTATATGCACAACATGCAGGGAAGTGAAGGATAGGAAGAACACAACAATAATGGAAAGTGAAGGATAGGACATTATGATATTAGGAAGTGAAGGATCATCAAGTAGCTTGTCCCTTCCGGAACGTGGCTCCCATGACAGCAGTCCTGAAAAACTCTCTGTTCTGTGAAAGGTGACCGGCATCAGCAGCAGTCATTCTCAGATCATCAATGACATCTTGCACCCATTATCTTCTAGGTCTTCCTCTCATTCTTCTTCCAGGCACCACTCCATCCAAAATTATCTTCACTAGGCAAGTGAAGGATAGGACACCATAATATTGGGAAATGAAGGATTGAGCAACATATTAGGAAATAAAGAATAGGACACCATTATACTGGCAATTTTAAGGAAAGGACACATTAGTAGGAATTGATGGATGGGACACCACATTGTTATGAAGTAAAGAATAAGACCCAATATTGGGAAAACAATGCCCTGACTCAAGCTGACAGAAGTATGGATAGAGCCGATGTCATCAATGCGGTACGCACTCATTTATGTGATATGGGCGAGTCTCAGACACTGGATCGATAGCGAGAATTAGGAGTTAAGTTTGGACATACCATACAGTGTTGTATTCGTGGTAGAGAGAGAAGATATACTAATCAACTTCTCATGGGTATGGTGAGAAAGTGGACTTTGAGATTGCTGCAGCGGAGGACGGAGCACACATGAATATGCCCAATGTGCCATGACATTGAACGAATAACAAAAATACTTACCGGGAAGAAAAAAGGGAGGATACTACACAATATTGATAAAAAAGTATAGGACACAATGTGCCCTACTTGACATGTAAATGGTGACTCAGGAAGGTTGCAATGGGGTGAGCGGCAGCATTATATGAAACACAGGTACCACTGTAAGAACATGTACTGCCCAAAACACTTGATGACAACTTCATCGTGGACAGGAAGTTCATCAGATCAATGATGGTGTGCTAAGTAGGTAAAAAAAAAATAACTGAACTTCATAACCATTTGAAAATCCAATCCAACTTTTACAAAATTATGGTCTACCAATCAGGATCATTATTTCTTTTGCTTCTTTTTTTCAGTTTCTTCCTCTCTTTCTTTTTCTATTTCTGCAATATATTTCTCTATTTCATCAGACTCCATCATCTGCGGATAGACGCAATTTATTCAATCGATTAGGAATGGAAAAATTGAAATAATGTCAGGAAAAATAGTTTGCAATTAAACTATGATAGTTCTCTAATGCTAAATCGATAGTACATATATAATACCGGGTGTTCAAGATAAAAGTAGCTTGTCAAGGGAGCCAATCTGGCATATATTTAAAAATGAGAAGGTTCAATTATAACTTAGCATAGGTCAATCGCGAGTCTTTTTGTGATGTGTGTAATTATGGTGCTGGAAGGGGATGAACCAATGTCGCGAAAGAACGAGCTAGTCCGAACCAATTAAAATAGTAAATAGACAAAACGCAATCTGTAACTGGCAACTTTTATCTTGAACTTACTCAATCAGGCTACTTTTATCTTGAACTTACTCTGTATAATGTGCTGTGTAGCCAAAGTGTTCTGTATTTGGTATTTTTTTACAGTATTACCTAGATAAGTATTTTGAACAAACTAAATAATCAATTATTCTTTGAACTACATATCAACCACATATTAAACCATTCTTTGTGATTTGTATGTTCTGAGCATAAGAGCGATTGTCAGCTGTGTCAGTTAATGTTTTCTGCAAATAGGCCAGCACATTGATTTCTGTGATACATTTTATTTACTAGGATAGCTTCCCTAGGCCCCTACATCAGTCGCCTCGATCAACATGCCTTGTAGGTCAGAGTGTTACTATTCTTTGCTCCCCTTGGTTCCGACAACACACAGACTTAGTAAATAATAAAAACAATATGTCACATAGAAGGTGTCTGTTTTTTTTCCGATCCAGAAGCACTTGAGCTGAAAGCTCTTCGGCTCAGTGTCATGGACATCGTAACCCTTCGGTTCGGTGCCACGAACACCGTAAATCTGGGAATCTGTGGCTTTTCCGCTAGTCTGTGAATTGAACTCGCACTCACAGAGGACTTGTCACCCGATAGTCCAACGCCTACAAACACGCTGGGCAGGCAGGCGAAGGTGTCTGTTAAAGAAACCTAGAAAGTCACACAAAAATATAAAGTGATCAACTCACCTGCAACGGTTGTCCACGTCTCATGACTGCTACCTCCATATTTTTACCCCCTGACTGAACTACTTCTAGAAGGCCTTTGAGAGTAAGTTTGATACACTCATCATCATTGCCCTGTAGTTCCTCTGTATAGTGCTTCTCCAGGAACTCTCGTACAGTTTTGGCACTGCGTCCAATTGTGTTTGCCTGGAAAGAACAGTCATTTAGGTACAACCCAAGATGAACTGACCTTTGTACAAATGCCATAAACTACATAAGAAGAAATGACATGATAGTAATTAAACTATCTTCTTGGTCTGCTTCAACAAGAGAATGGTTCTATACCACAGCAACTGTCCTCCTTGCAGGAAGCCGGTACCAATAAGTGCAACTGTTCCTGACCAACCCAACCAGGAGAATGCATAGGTACCAGATAGAGAAATACCCCACATGTCCAATGATGGGAATATTATATCGCTGCAGCTTCCGTTCTTTCGGAATCCCATTTGTGAGTTGTTAAGCTATGGCTTGATGGTATTGCAGTCTTTTTTTCTAGTATTTTAGATATTTTTCCGGTGTGGCACAGTAGCGATATTCCTCTATATTTAGTACAAACCCTTTTGCTACCTTTCTTCTGCCAGATGGAAACTATTATTGCATTCCTCCAATTTTCTGGTGTTTCTTTTGTGATCCAGACTTGGTTGAATAGTCTGTGTAGCCAGCTTATGCCTACCTTTTTAGTTGCTTTGAGTAGGTCAGCAGGCATATTGTCTAGGCTTGGTGTTCTTCTTTGAACGCTCCACATCAACCACTTGTTTACCACTCTGTATAATTTGTATGTGATCTGAGCCTAAGAGCGATTGTACATTGTGCCAGTTATGCGCCTACAAGTAGGTCAGCACATCTGAATTCTGTGCTGCTTTTTATTTACTAGGGTAGCATCCCTAGGTACTACATCAGTGCTTCTTCGACATGCCTTGTAGGTTGCAGTGGTACTATTCTTTGCTTCCTGCAGGCCGGTACCACACAGGCGGGCTTGGTGTTCTGAGAGAGTTAAATGAAAATTGTGGCATATCCTTTACAGGAAGTCGCTATCAACCACAGTAAAAAAAAGTCAATTTTCTAGGCACCACTTATATGTTCAGATGTTTATCATTGTTTTCTGAACGGTGAGATCTATTTTTACCATTTGAGACAAATTTGCTTCCAAACTGCCCGCCGTGGAATTTGAACCAGGTACACTTGGGTTGTGATCAAGCTATCGCTTAAGCTATAGATGCCCACAACATGACAGAGTAAGTTATTAAATAGATGCGGCAGATGCCAAGCCCACTGGTGTGCGGACGTGTCCCAATCCACAAGCCTAAAAAAGAATAAAAAAACAACAGAGTACTGACAATATTTTGCAGGCGGTGTTATGATGTGCAAGAACATGGACAGAAAGACCGCCCAACTTTCCCAACCAAAGATGGAACATGACAGCTCTAACAAGAATACGCACCCAGCAAAGGAAATAGGACAAGTATACATCATATAGTTAACGACTATGTTCAGATATCTAACATGGAATGTGGCTGTCAATGGATTCATAGAGGAAACTCATCTCTCTGTTTGACTTCTAAGCATGAGAAACAGATCGCAGGAACAGGAGGATGGATTATATGGTAATTATATAGTAGCTATGATTATATCCTTACTGTGAGGAATATCATAGAGCAAGCTTTGGAATGGATTGCTACTTTATACATGGGCTTTTTGGATTATGAAAGTGCGTTTGATAATCTGCATAGGGCGATAATGTGGAAGATTTTGGTAGCATATGGCATACCAACTATAGTAATCAACATATACAAAGCTAACGCATCTGGAAGACATAAATAGATACAAAAGAGAAGATGGTGATGGATTGGACATGTCCTCAGGATGAAAAAAAAAGGCAGCCAAGACATGTAGTGCAGTGGATACGAGGGACAGTGAAAAAGGCAGACATAATGACACATAGAGAATTTTTAAGCAGAGCTCAAAGACGTGCATAGGACAAGGTTTCAGGTAGAAAGATAGACACAAGATCGTATAGAGTGGAAATTTTTTGTCTCTGCCTTATGTGCCTTGGGCCAACAAAGACTGGTGACAATGATGATCAGATAGCAGAATTCTGAAATAAAATGTAGTACAAGTAGGAAGAGGTCTATGAAAAAACAGATAAGAAATGTGTATAAACAAGTGAGCCATGAGAACCACCAGTGTGCATACCTGCCCTATCTGCAGAAGGAGAATCAGACTCTATTTGTCTCTCAGTGTTAAATTTATACTTATCTTGTGTATTTCACTGACAATGTAATGAACCTTGAAACATTTCTGTACTCACTTTCCACTCATGGTATGTACCAGATGGATCTGTCTGATATAGTCTTGGTGTTCCATCACTGTCGAAGCCAATAATAAGTGCAGACAATCCAAATGGGCGACGGCCATTGCTCTGTGTATAACGCTGTGGTAAGTACATGTAAAGAAAATAAATCAAGCAACTCTTCAACAAATATCGCAGGATAGAAACAAATGGTGCATGTTTGTTAAGGACATGTGCCCCATAGGGAGCTGAAAGGTTTATTTTTGACTCTTCAATAACAGTGGAATTAGTAATTACCCCCTAATCCTTTTCTTGTCATTATTATCAAATATAGGTTAAACTGTGGTAAAAAATTACACCTTTTTCGCTCGCCATTATCTTCTTTTCGTTTGTTCTTTACAACCAATTTTAATCACTCTTTGGGATATGTTTGATCTTTGCCAAGAACATGTATAGTTGCACATTGGTTTGGTAGGCCCCTAAACGCATAGACTTCTACATGTTTAGGACACATGCATCCGATTTCAGCCAAACCTCCTTAGTCGTCTCTTAGACATGCGTGGCAGGTAACAGTGGTTCTATTCTTTACACCCCAAATTTGGGCCCCAGTAACTACTCGGACGGTTCGCCATTATGAATTCATGGGTAGTTGTAGTGTCTCTGACTGGTTTTTTGCATTAAGTCTTGCTTTCCTGATCACCAGTGTAACTCGTCATTCAGACAAATCTTAATTCATTACTCTGACTGATTTTTGTGCAAAGGCTTGCTTCTTATTGCCAGTACCCCTTGTCATTCAGGCAAACCTTCTTTCAGAGGTACTTCTAGTTTATATCCCCAAGTAAAGAATCAGGGTCTCCTGTAGCTAATAACATCTAAATCATCATGTGAATGTCAGACTTGACTAGTAGGGTTAGCGAAATAATCTACAATTTCCATAGAAATGTCAGCCCATGCAATAACCAGTACATGCAAAGGACTGAAATATGTGAGAGGAAAAATAGATTACAGAGTATTTGGCTAAAAAAAAGACATAAATCTACAAGTTATCTCTATATCCTCTTCATGTCCCATTTAAAACATACAGCTCTCCACAAGAGATTTCCATTGTTGTAATTCTGTTGTATTTCAAATTGTTTCCCATGTTAGGCCACAATCTTTCATCTCTCCATTGTTCTACTCCATGTTTCCTTTGGACACAGGTCTTCTTTTCCCATCTGCTGTCCTTTGGGAGAGCCCTTACTGGCATGTGACAAAATGATTAATTTACCTCCATCTTTTCTTTTAATTATGGTCTCCAAAGAAGCCATTTGTTTGTTTCAAAAGCTCTTCATTTGCTATAGTATTTAGCCAGAAAATGTGCAGGATTCTTATTAAATATTTATTTTGGAATGTCTCCAACATGTGATGATGTTGTGGTAATTTTCCAGCACTCACTACTGTACAATAACTCCAAGATACTGCTTCTATATATTTTAAGTTTTGTTTTTTTAAAGATTCATCTATGCACTAAAAAGCAAAAATAGATATAAACGGCAGATAAAAGCAAATAGTTGGTTTAACATAAGTTTCCATTCGTGTGCTGTATATCAAAAGTAGATATATTAGTAGCAGCAACTATAAGAGTAATTATATGAACACTAACTACATTAGTAGCAACTAGATAAAGAAGTTATATCAATAGTAGGAACATAAACAATAGTTGTAGAAATAGTAGGCACCTGTTTTAGCTGAGCAATGAACTGTGTAATGTATTCAACTGTGACTGGGTCCTCTACTGTAAGTCTGTGACTTTGACATTCTATACGTGCTCTGTTGATGAGGATGCGAGCGTCTGCTGTCAAACCTGTAAAACAGATTTCGAAAATACATTTACAAATATTTCCAGATGAACCAACTATTATTTATGTGACTTTCCTACCTATTGAGATGCTGCAGAATCTCGTATGTGCCGGGAAGAAAGGTGAAAATATCACAGCTGTTCAGCGGCTTACGATGTAAGCTAACAACACAATTTACTTCCGTTCTTCTGTTCAAATTACATACAGACTCGCCCGAGTGGTCACCGGGGCCCAAATTTGGGGTGTAAAGAATAAAACCCCCTGTTACCTGCCATGCATGTCGTAAGAGGCGACTAAGGAGGTTTGGCTGAAATCGGATGCATGTGTCCTAAACATGTAGAAGTCTATGCGTTTAGGGGCCTACCAAACCAATGTGCAACGTATACACGTTCTTGAAAAGATCAAACATATCACAAAGAGTGATTAAAATTGGTAAAGACGAACAGAGAAGAAGACATACAGACTACGAGAGAGCCAAAATGTGGTGTTAAAAATGAACGAGAAGAAAAGTAGTAATAAGCTTCAGTTTCCTTCGGGCATCGCTTCCTGTAAGAAATATTCAATTGATTCCAGCGCATGTATCAAGTTTGTTGTTCTTTGTTAGCATTTGCTATAGAATAACTAATAACTAACTCTTTGTGATTTGAGCAAAAGAGAATAAGTTGTCCAAAGGTGAAGAATTGACTTCATTGGACCACGTTTCCCCATATGGACTTGTCCCTCTCTGCAGAAATGGCAAGTCACCTGCCGAGAATGTTGCACAAAGCACAAACTCTGTAGGAGGACTCATATGGGGAAATGCGGTGCAATGAAGTCAATTCTTCGTCTTTAAACATAAGAGTACAGCTGAAATGGTCTACAAATTGTGTTCTGCACCCAGTAGAGTTGGGGTATTCTAGTCTCTATTAGAAGGGATGAAAAGTGAAAAGTAGTATTGTGCTTATGAATGTGAGAACACAGAAACCAACCCTACCTCCCAGTGTTGTAGACCAGGAAACTTTGGCTGCAAGTTCCAAGGCTAACATAGGGGATGGAGTCCCTAAAGTATTTTTTTTTTTGTCCATGACTTAGGAAGTGAACTCAAAAGCATGCAGCAACTGGATGTGCTGGCCTAATGAGTCGGTAAGTGCCTAACTGACACAACAAACCCCCACTCTAAGACGCAAATCACATACAGACAACAAAGAGTGATTTAACAAGTTTGTGAAGAGCGAAAAAAGGAGAACCCTTTACCTTACGAATACACATTCAAATCTTTTTAGAGCTACCTGAACAAAGAAAGAAAATATATGGACATACACAAAAAAGGGAATATTGACTCATAAACAAAATGTCTCAGAAACTGAAATATTTTGGCCACATTAAATATCATTGTGGTTTAGAAAAAGCAATAATGGAGGCCATGGATACTAAAAGACGAGGTAGGAGACAATGGTGGCAACAAGTCATTAAAGAAACCTTGAACATGACAATGGGGTAGGTGGGAGAACTTATTAGAAATTGAGGAGAGTTTCTCTGGCTGGCTGTGATGAGAGTGACAATCAAAGAATATTCTACATGATGACCATAATACTAGCACAGCTTACCAGCAAATGCCAATGCAACATGCTCATCTAACAAGGCAATCTTCCTCACAGTTCTATCCTCCTGAAGTTTTGCAACAGCCTTTTTTTCAACTCCTAAGACAACAATATTCTTGCCACGAACACCAACCTGTAAAACAAACAAGTCAAATATTATGTCAAACCAAAGAGTGTAACACCTCTATATATACAAAATGCCTTACAGGTTCTCACTTGCACCCTATACTTCCATTTGACACATCATTAAGGGTAAAAGAGGTACAGGGAAAAAATTATTTATGTCTACTTCTAAGTAATCTAAGAAGTGTTTTTTCTCTAATCAAAATAAAATCTTCAATTAGACTTCCCTTTAACCCTCTCATTCCTGGAGCGGCCAAATGTGCCAGTTATCTGTATAATCCGAAGCGCCATACCCGCCCGACAGAAATATACTTTCTAAATCGTATTTTCTATATCTTCCCTTGCAAACAGACACGTTAAATTTAGCCCTGATGTCATTGCCGATAATGGCTGCCAACATTTAAGAAGTCAGCGTGTTTCTAGCGTTATTGGTTTTGTATCTGCGAATTTTGAAAACTCATATTTTCTGGAAAACTTGTGATTTATGATTCAGTTGATGGGAAATTTGCAGGCGTGATCATGGATGAATCGGATTGATATATAATTAATTCAAGATTTGCGGCGAAAATATCGCGCTAATTCTAGTGTTTACATGGTTTTACATAACGATGAATTACGATTGTTGATGGATCGAAGACCGCGCTTCCTCCATCCACCCAGGTTGTAAAGTTGAGACAGAATAGTTGCAACAGCTGAGCACTATCAATATCGAACAATTTAGTGAAGAAACAGGTTCTGTAAATGACATTGATTCAGATTATTCTCTATTTGTGATTACCGTCTTCGCACGTGCAATTTTTACGTGAGGTATTTTTGTTTAGAACTGGACAGAGCTAACCAAATGGATTTGCTCTTATGAAAATTCAAGAAAATCCAGATCCTTCATGGGCACCTGTTTATTTTGATTACATCAAGATCTTTCTTTATGTAAACTATATGTGTCGAACTCACCAGTTACCTTACTACAGAATGTTTTGGTTTCCCGATAAACTGTTGAATGTGCCTGCTTTTTTCAAATATAGTGTCAAGAAATAGATTGAAAGTCGCCCGAGTGGTTACTGGGGCCCAAATTTGAGATGTAAAGAATAGAACCACTGTTACCTACCATGCATGTCGTAAGAGGCAACTAAGGAGGTTTGGCTGAAATCGGATGCATGTGTCCTAAACGTGTAGAAGTCTATGCGTTTAGGGGCCTACCAAACCAATGTGTAATGTATACACGTTCTTGGCAAAGATCAAACATATCCCAAAGAGTGATTAAAATTGGTTGTAAAGAACGAACGCAAAAGAAGGAGGAGAGATTGAAAGTATCAGCAAATATTTGTACCTCAATGTTAATTCCAAATTCGTTCCATGAGGACAATATGGACATGTGCAAGGTTAAACCTCTGTCTTGATTGTAAGAGGGCCCTCATGCCCATACAAACATGCAGGCTAGGCAACTGCAGGACTGATAAACTCCCAGATACTGCAGGACTGATACACTCCATTCATGCCAACCATCAACCGACTCAACTCAACTGTTTGGCAGAATGCAGAGCCGCAGTTAGTGTTTCTAAATGAAGATGGGGACTGCACTACGAAGGTGTGTGGAAACAAGTGATAGCTGCCCCACATGTAAAATCAACCTCTGTAAGGGAGATTGCTTTTCAACCTTTCAATTTACATATATCATTTCATACTTTTAATATTGTCATTCATTTTTATTTCTTCACTTGTATAATTTTTTACATCCAACTTGCATGGTATTGACAACATACATGTTTACAAACTAGTACCTCATCCATTTAACTGTAAATTGAACTTTAAATCACAAATATTGATTAGAAATTGTATTTGTTATGAATTTTATTTCACAAGCACTTCTCATTGTTGCTGGGTTATTTCCTTGTCCTGGGAATTCGGTAGAAACTTTTCTGAAGGGCTAGGAATAAGAGGGTTAATGTAGAGTTCTTCATGAAGGTAAACTAACAGACACTTTTTGAATAGAAACAGAGTCGACAGGGATGTCTTCTATCACCTTGTTGTTTTTACTGACCATAGACTATATTATGAAGACAGCAGTAACTAACAGCAGAAATGGAATAGAAGATCTGGACTTCACTGATGATATAGTCCTTCTGTCCCATACACTAAATCAGATGCAGGATAAGCTAAACACACTGGATCAAAGATCCCAGCAACTAGGGCTAAACATTCATAAGGGAAAGTCAAAGATAATGAGAATTAACCAACAATGACAATTCGATCTCCTCTGTCTGTGAAATCCCACTTCAAGAGGAAGAATCATACACATATTTGGGCGGCAATCATGATCACAATGTAGACAATGAGGGGAAGGCAAGAGGAGCTTTCATTGTACTGGGAAACATATGGAAGTCTAAAGAAATCAAATCTAGAACAAAAATTAGGACATTTAACACTAATGTTAAATCAGCTCTGCTGTATGGGTCAGAAACATGGAGAACTACTAAACAATAACGCATAAACTGCAAACATTCATCAACTCAGTCAACTGGTGTCTGTGCAGAACAGAAGGACTAAGATGGTATGATAATGATAGGGTTACAAAATGAGAACTTGGAGAAAACAAGACGGATTCCAGTGGACCAAGAGGTTAAAAAAAGACGCTGGCGTTGTATAGGACACACTTTCACTTTGCGAAAACCGGAGGTGAATATAACAAGGGTCTTTTCCTGGAACCGACAAGGAAAGCGAAGAGGGGAGGCCGAGAAATACATGGAGACGAGATTTGGAGTCAGAGATCAACAATATAAAGAGCTGGAGGGAGCTGCAGGAGATAGTTAGAGATACGAAGACTTGGCATGAGTTGGTTGAGGGCCTGGCCTATGCCCCCCAACGGAGGTTAAAAAGGCAGAGAGAGAGACTTCTCTTTAATAGGCAGATGAATGATTTATGTTGTTTCCCAGAAAAGTAACATTTGTTCCAGACTATTCTCATGATGTGCTGACATAACATGCTGAAACTGTTTTACAGTCGCTTACTTTACTAGAGTCTCAGACTCAGTCTCAGAGCGAGTCCGAGAAGTCTGAAGATTAGAATAAGATGTAAAAATGTAATCTGAATGATGAACTGCGAACTCAACTGGCGCTTTTAAGATAGAAATAAAATTAAACACCTAAATAAAAAACGAGCCTTACTGCAGTCGATCCCTTTTAACAGCCTCTGCGCATATTCAACCTGAAACAAATGTCCATCTGGCGAAAAAACCGTAATTGCTCTGTCGTATCTGTCACTCATTTTATTGTCGGTATTGAAATGTGCAGAGTAAGGGCTACCGGATGTTGAATAGTTTTTGATGGTATTGGCTATCGTTTGGATAACGTACAACATTTGATATCATTACGCATAGGCTTTTTGTTCTATCGATTTTGGTTATTGAACTGACGTTATAACGTTCGAGCAGATTAATAAATGCTTAGTTTCTCCTGACGGCTATGATTCTCATGGCTCGCTGGCTACACACATTCCTCTATATGTCCATCTTCAACTCCCCCGACCATTGATGCAAGTGCGGTCGACGTAATCATTCCGTGGGCCACGATGCAAGCTTGTCTATTCTATCGTTATTACGAACATTCACGAATCACATAGAAAATGTACGTTGATATAAGTATACCCCCGTAAACCCCTGAAAGTTTGAAGTTCGAAAGGCAACATCCACTCATACCGCTATTTTTTTTAAAATCGTAAAACATGGACTGAGAGTCGGAAACAACAATTGCCCTAATTAACAATCATGGATAGCCAATTGCAGTAGGCCCTATACAGAAACAACCTGATGTTCTTCCATCACGAGTGATGAGCATACAATTTTCATCCAAGGGAATGTAGTTGCGTTATGAATGTCTGTGTGTGCGTAGATGACTAGTGAGCCTGATGCGGGCTTGAAATGTTATTGTACAATGTGGGCAAGGGATACTTGCGCGTGTGGGGAGTTTTACTGCCTTTCTATTTTGACGTTTTTGTCTCATTCGTGCATTCTACCTGCCTCGCAGGACGAAGAAGTGTGCGCCAGGCTGATCTGTCTTGGGCAATATTCTCCCAGTTGTTGACATCTATGCCTGAGGATTTCATCGAGTTCTTGACTGTGTCTTTGAATCTCTTTTTTCACCCCCATGTGAGCGTTTACCGCTATGCAGCTCAACCTACAATAGTCTTTTTGGTATTCTGAAATTCGGCATTCAAGCCACATGTCCTGCCCATCGTGTCTTGGACTGCATTAAGATTGTAAAGATGTTGGGGAGAGCATCTTTTTTTAGGACCTCGGTGTCTGGGATTATATTCTGCCATTTGATTTTCATTATTTTTCTGAGGCAGACTGTATGAAAGTGGTTTAGCTTCCTTGCGTGTCGATGATATACAGGTCAAGTTTCGGACGCGTGAAGGACTGGGAGCACGACAGCTCGATATACCTTCAGTTTTGTGGCTTAGAAACGATCTAAGCATCCTTTGCCATACTGGAAAAAACAGTTTTTTCTCCGTTCGCTATATTACTCTACCGTGCGCTTTAGACAGGTAGAAAACATCACCACGATGCACATATCCACCCGTATGTTTATTTGTTGGATGGTTGCTACAGTACTCCATGATTTGAATCGTTATAACTATAACTGTTCTGGATTATTGGACCACCTCCCAATTGTTTAGAGCACACATTGTACTCTAGTTTAAGTAGGTCATGTTCAAGATATATATTACGAATTTTCAATTCAAATGTTGTATCAATCCTAACATATGCCACGAGAGTTGGAAAATGACTAAAGATATAGAAAGCAAGTTAAATGCATTTGAAAATAGATGTCTGGGAAAAATAATGAATATAAAATGGAACGAATTCAGGAGAAGTGATGAAATCAGGGACATGTCTGGTCAACCACTAGTGACAACTGTTATAAGAAAGAGAAGATGGAGATATGTTGGGCACACCTTGAGGAGAAATGATGAACAAATATCAAAGCAGGCATTGAAGTGGGATGCAAAGGGTTCAAGAAGAGAGGTCGACCTAAGGAGACCCTGAAGCGAACTTTGCTGAGAGAGGCAGGAAATATCGGTCTCAGTTCCATGGAGGAGATTGAGCGAGTTGCCCAAGATAGAGCGGTATGGAGAAATTACTTGCAGGCCCTATGTAACGTATAACTGTACGAGAGGAATTATTATCATTATTATATGTTCAAGATATATATATATATATATATATATATATATTTTTCGTCTTTACAGACGGTCAATTGGCAAGTGTTTTACTGTGACAACTTCTGAGTTTTCGCTTTTCTCTCTGTCGTTCAGCTCATACATAAGTCTCTTCTCAAAAGAATCTGCGCCCTTTCGTAATTTGGCTTTCCACACAACTCTGTCATCAGCTAGTCCTTCCCATTTGCTGGGACCTATAGAAAAGTTTTCATTGAGGCTTTGCAGACATCTTTATATCTAAGCAGTGGTCTGCCCTGGTGCCTCTTCCCTCCGAAAGTTCACAGAACAACATTTGTTTTGGTATGCGATAAGTTTCCATTCTTCTCACATGCCCCAACCATCTTAGTCGTCTACTGCTGAGCATGCCCATGATGGAAGGCAGATTTGCACGTTGCAGTACTTCAGAGTTGGTTATCTTGTCGTACCACCTGATGTTCATAATCTTGCGGAGACATCGAAGGTGAAAGATGTTAAGTCTCCTCTCGTGTCTTGAGTAGGCTGTCCATGTTTCTGAACCATATAGTAAAGAACTAATTACACAGGCTCGATATATTTGAATCTTCGCCTGCAATGTCAGTTTTGTGTTGTCCACGCTCGCTTTGATAGTTTGCCGAATGTAGTAGCCGCACTCCCTATACGAGCGTTGATTTCTTTATCAAGAGAAAGGCTGGCAGTGACCATGGACCCGAGATAGCAACATTTTTGAACTGGTGTTAGATGGTTACCATTTAAAGTGGTATTTGTTGTGTTACCTCCCGACATAGTACAACTGTTTTGGAGACACTTATAGTCAGAGAAAATAGGTCGCATGCCTTTGACAAATTATTGATTAGGCATTGCAGTGTAGTCTCACTGTGGGCGACTAAGGCAGCATCGTCAGCGAAAAGGAGGTCCTTGAGAAGAATTTCCGTCGTTTTTGTTTTGGCTCTTAAGCGAGCCAAGTTAAACAGTGAACCATCAGATCTAGTGAGGATGAAAACATCACCATCAGCGTCCCCAAGGCGTGGTTCAAAAGGACTGTGAAGAAGATACTAAAGAGGGTGGGGACAAGGACACAACCCTGCTTGACTCCACTCTTAACCTCGAAACTATCAGATGTGCTGCCATTGAACTGTATGCTGGCTTCATGCCCTCATATCAATCAAGTGCCATGCCTGCCGGCGTAGGCGATCATGTCTCTCCACAACTCTCTTTGCTTGGTGCATGTAATCAGTTTTGACGTCGATATTTTGTCGAACCATGATGTCAGGCCATCCAACATCTTCTCCTCTGTCTTCCACGATCTCTCCTTCCCTGAATTTTACCTGTAGTCGCCAAATGTTCTAAACCTCTCTTCGCATTATATGCCCGAAGAACCTTGATTGTCGGATTCTTATTCTTTTGATAAGGTTTCTTTGTGTGCAGGCCTGATTTAAAACCTCCACGTTTGTTTTCTTTGCTGTCCATGGAATTCTCAACATTCTTCTGTAAAACCACATCTCTGTGGCTTCCAATGATCGTATTGATTGTTTGTTCAGTGTCCATGATTCGCTGCCATACATAAGAATTGGTTCAATATAGCAGTGGGGTACTCGTTTTCGCAGTGTCATTGGTAGTGAGTTCACGCATAGTGTGTTCTTCATTTTCATAAAAGCTGCTTTCGTTTGAGCTATTCTACTCCTAATCTCTGTTGTACATCTTCCATCTGGTGTTAAGAATGTTCCTAGATACTTGAATCGATGGACTTGTTTCAGTGTTGTGTTATTTATTTTGATATTGCATGTTGGTGTTTCTTGGAGACAACCATAACCTCTGTTTTCTTTATATTCATGCTTAATCCTTTCTTTTCACTTTCTCTCACTAGTATGTCTATCAAGTCTTGCAGATCGTGTTCATTTGTAGCCATGAGAATTGTGTCATCAGCGTACCTTAGGTTGTTTATATTTTGTCCACCGACTGCTATTCCTGTCTTTTCTTCTATAGATCTCATGATGTTTTCGCTATATAAGTTGAATAGGTCTGGTGAGAGTACGCACCCTTGTCGTACTCCTAACTGTATCGCCTGATATATTCCAATCTTACTCTCTAGTCTTCTTCTTCTTCTTCAGCGATCTCTGGTCATGCGCTTAATTTACTGTGGACCACAAACTGGGCAGACAGCTTCAGGTCTGTCAGGTTTCCCCAAAAATTAGTTTTCAGGTCGACTGGGTGTGGCCACATGTTGCTTCTCAGCTCCACCAGAAGAGGACAGTCTTGCAGGATATGCTCTGGTGTCTGTTCTGCCTGCTGACACTGGCAGAGAGCTGTTTGACTTATTCCTAGTCTGTATAAGTGTTTGTTGAGTCTGCAGTGTCCGGTGCGTAGTCGAAATATAATGACCTGGTCTGTTCTGCTTAGGTCTTTGAGGGAGTCTTTTCCATAATCATATCCAGTGTTTGTCTTCCAGTCTACTGCAGATTTTCTCTGTATGAGGGTTTTGACCTCTTGAAAAGACAAGGGTTGGTAATTTGCTCTTTGGCACTGCCCTCCTTAGCTAAGACATCAGCACTCTCATGCCTGCAATGCCACAGTGAGATGGAATCCACTGCAAGTGAATTTCTGCCTTTTCTGAAAGCTGAGCAAGTTCTCTTTGTAATTTTTGTACTGTGCTGTCAGTGGATTTAGCCTCCAGGGCTTGTATAGCTGACAATGAGTCTGTAAGAAATACCATCTTGCTTGCAGCTGCTTGCAGCTTATTCATGTGCTGTGCTGCCATCAGAAGGGCTATGAGTTCTGCTTTGTAGTTGGAACATATTCTTCCAGTAGGAGCCGCTAGAGACACAGTGGTAGCATCTGGGTACCTAATGTACACTCCTGCTCCACCATTCATGGTTGCCTCCATTGCCGATCCATCTGTGTAAATTCTTATCCAGCTGTCTTCTGGAAACATGTAATGGAGATGTTCCATTGTAATTGCTTTTTCACTAGATTAGGCTCGGCATCTTTGCTTAATAATTTAGGGATGGAGGTTGAGAAGTTTAGTGGTACTGAGTCTGGTTCCCAGTGATCATAAAGCAATTCTTCAGGTATGGAATTATGATTTAGTAGTTCCAAGTATGACTTTCCTATTTCTTTTGCTTTGTGGTTTAGACTTGTACGCTTTAGTCTGTTCTTTGTTCTAGCCGCCATTTTTTCATGCAGTGGATGGTGAGGCATTCTTTTGATCCTTTCAGTCTGTAGAATCACTTTTCTCCTTCTTCTGTCTTCCAAGGGCTGGATGTTGGCTGCCTTTTCCATTTCTACAATTGGTGTAGATTTCATGGCTCCCAAAATAGTACGCAGACACCTGTTTTGTGTTTTTCCAGTATCGATTTGTTTGAATGGGCTGCTGATATCCATGTCGATGATGCATATTCCAGGGTCGGTCTAACTGCACCAGTGTACACCTGACTCAGGATTCGAATATCAGCTCCCCAGGTAGTTCCAGTCAGCTTCCGCATCACACTTTGTTTCCTCATAGCCTTTCTGTTTGTTTCCATTATGTGATGTTTCATGTCAGACGACTGTCAAGCTTAACTCCCAAAAAGGTTGGAGTATGGGAACGGGGAACGATATCATCGTTAAATTTCAGTCTGAAGTGTTCTTCCTTTGTTGACAATGAGAAAAGCGTTGCTATAGTTTTGCTCCGGTTTATTTCTAGACCCCATTTACTTGCCCACATTATGACGCTGTTCAGGCTGGCCTGGAGTTTAAAGATGGCAGGACCCAGAAACTCGGAGGTGTACCACACAGCTAGATCATCAGCATGGAGAGAGTGTGATACATGTCTGGGCAGAGTTTGTGGCAGATCATTAATATATACCAGGAAAAGCAATGGGGACAGTACGCTGCCTTGTGGGACTCCTGCTCTTAATTTGAATCTGGGACTGTGCACTCCATCCAATTTTACAGATGCTTGTCTATGGGTAAGAAAGTCTTTTATCCAATAGTACATTCTACCCTGTATTCCACTGCGTAAGAGCTTGAGTAGCAAACCATCTTTCCAGACTTTGTCGAAGGCCTTAGACATGTCGAAGAACACTGTGGGGGTTTTCTTCTTTTCTTGGAAGCCATTTTCTATGTCCTGTACGAGGTATGCCACTTGGTCATCAGTGCTTCTATGCTGCCTGTAGCCTGTCTGGGCTGGATCCAGTTTAGGGTTGGATTCTAAAAACCACTGGAGTCTAGTGGTTATCACTCTCTCCAGCAGTTTTGCAGTGCAACTTAGCAAACTTATAGGTCTGTAGCTCATGGATCCTTTTTGTCTTTTCCACTTTTGAAAATTGGGTGGATTGTGGCATTTTTCCAGATGTCTGGGACTCTCCCTTGTCTCCAACTATTGTTAAAAATCTGGAGTAGAAGACTGTGCTATTGGGCCTATTTGTTTGAGCATGTCGTTTGATACTCCATCTGGTCCCGGGCCTTTTTACGATTGAGCTTTTCAGTGCTCTCTGCAGCTCAGTCAGTGTGATGTCTACCTCCATACAGGGTTCACTTGTTGCTTTTTTGAATGTAGCATTTATCTCACTTCTGACTTTTTTCCCTTGCTCCTGACTTATTGAGCATGAGCTTTCTTGCTTGTAACACTGGGCCATCGGGGTGGCTGCTCGCTTTCCTGTGAGAAGTTGTTCTCCTTGCTGGAGAACTTTTTTCCCTCTAGATGGGTTGTCATCGTTCAGGGCTTTGTAAGTCTCCACAACTTTTGAGTATTTTTTTCCATGTTCAAAGAGGCTGTCTTTTCTTTCCAGGATTTTCTACACTGCTGGTTTCTTTCTCTAACATAAAGGGCCCTTGCTCTATTGTGTTGCATTACATTTTGGTCCGTTGGTGCGAGTTCCATTGTATTTCTGGCACTGCAAAGCGAGCTATGGAGAACTTCCATCTCTGGTGTCCAATATGGCTTGTAGTTTTTCTCCTCCCTCTGGGTATAGCCTTTTTGCAGCATCTAAAATGGCTTTATTGAATGAACGTGCATCTCTGTCCACTTTTCCTGATTGATTAATTTCTTTACAGTACTTGTCTGCTAGTTCTTGAAATAGCTTCCAGTCTGCCTTTTGTAATTCCAACTAGGGGCAGAGTTTGTAAGTTCCTCCTTGTTAATGTTATTTATGAGGAGTTTCACTGGTCTATGGTCACTACCTCCAATCTGGTCGCAGACTTGCCTTTCGGTTATCCTGTGAATGTCGTCTGTAGCAAAAGCCAGATCTGGGGTGCTTGTTGTGCGCCACCGTCGTGAGTAACATGTGTGAGGATCATCTGGGTGGTTGAGAATGGTGAGACTGTTGGTGATCAGCCATTCTTCAAGGCTTTCACCTCGAGGATCTAGCGTGTCATAGCCCCAGCTTGGTGAGTGGCTGTTGAAGTCTCCTACTATAAGCAAGTTGTCATCTTGAACTTTGATAGCTTCCAGCTCAGTTTGAATGGAGGGTGGTGAGTATATATTGTATAGTGTCATCTTAGTGTTGTTGATAAGGAGTTGAACAGCTATGAATTCTGTGCTCATCTGATTGGACCTGTGAAGTTCAACTGCCGGTATGGAATTACGAACTAGTGTTACTACTCCACCCTTATGTCTATTTTCTCTATCCTGACGGAAGGTTTCAAATCCTCTAATGCTGAATCTATTTCCCGGATTAAGGTGCGTCTCTTGGATACAGCAGATGTCAATCTTTTCTGCTCGCAGACGTTCCTCTAGCTCTCGTTTTTTGTTGGTTACCCCTTCTGCATTCCATTGCATAATTGTGAGGGTGAAAGTTTGTCCTTGCTGCCAGTAGTAATACCCTGTCCTCCCTGGCTTTGCAAGAATCAACAGGGCCGCCAGTAGCTAAGGGTGGACCCTTCGAGGCAGGGGGTTCGGTCCCACCACCACCTGGCTGTTTCCCATGGTGGTGGCACCACAGTTATATAAATATTTGCGCATGGCCATTTGAGTTGTTCGTATGTGTCGATTCCTCCCCGCCAATAATGGCTGACACATTCCGTTTCTGAGGACATCTTTTTTTGAGGTTGTTCTCTAGACAGTTGCAGTCCCCTGCTGACGAGATCTGTCTTCCCGGGTTTGTCTGGAGTCGTCCTACTCCAGATGACTTCAGCCTTCTGTTGCCGGGCTCACCAACCCAGGCTTTTTGCAGGGTGTGCTCCCTGGACACTGTAGTTTAATCCTTATGCTTAAGGGAAAGTGTCATAGAAGTAGAAGACAAGACAAGAAAAGGATGTCCTCCTCAAGAGAGAGAGAGGACAAGTGCTATTTGTCCCATAGCTGGGGATGGGTTGGTTGCAGCCAGAGCATTTACCACTCGCCGGTGGGTTCTGCACTGTCACCTTATGAGGCCCCATCCTGCTCCCCGCCTTTTGGTCTGGCCTTTTACCTTCAGTCTGTTCGGCTTGGTTAGACCTGCCAGGAGTTAGACTCCCGCCGACATAGCCTGAAGGATCCCAAAGGCACACAAACCCTCCAACCACGATAAGGTAGGCTAATATGGAGACTCTCTAGTCTAATGGCTGCGGTTTGTTGCCAGTACAAATTCTTGATAAGCCCTCATATGCGTTCTAGATAATTGAAAATCATTATTGAACAAGGGAAGGCACTACGATTTATATACAAGAGTTAACCATCTTACTTGCAAAAAACATTTTTATAAATAAACAACGCGTTATATTAGAGCAAATCTTTGTTTGTTGGCTTAAACACGCTGATATTAAAAAATATATACTCGTTCTTAGATTGAAAGAAGCGTGTATCGGCTCAAATAGTCTTTAATATCATACATTCATAACAAACAACACATTGGGAAATCTGAACTCGGAAAAATTTAGAAATTAATAAATTATTAAATATGTCTTTAATTTTCGTTCCACCAAACCAGAAACCAACATCAAATGTACCTGACATACATGAAACGATAGAAAAGGTACGGTGCTGTCTGTCAGATGTACATACATCAATGAATCATGTGTCAGGACTGTAGATCATGTCTCTTAAGTCTCTACGATTCTTCCCTGATCTCTTCTACCTGTATTTTACCCATTTGTTACCAAATGACAAATGTTTCAAACCTCTGTGTCCGAAGAACATTAATTTTCTTATGTTTTATCATGTTTCGTTGTGTGCAACTGCAAGCATTTTAAAACCTCATATTTTTTTTTCGTTGTCCATTGTATTAGCATCTTCTATAAAACCATAGCAAAAAAACCCCATCATATTTAGCTACTTAGAAAGGTAAAACCAAATAAGTACGAACTAACGCAGAAACCGACGCCTACTGTGCTGGTTTACGAGCATGTAGGTGTCTAACTGGCACAATGAACTGATGCTCAAGGTACAAATCACATACAGACCACAAACAGTGGTTTAACAGGTGGTTGATGTAGAGGGAAAAAGATGGGGTGGGGGTGTATTGATTGTTACTGCAGCATCTTGAACACATAACTATTTTCTCTGAAAATATGCTTAGGTCAAGTGAAACACCACCACTGGTTGATGGAAAATATATGTTGCTTGTGTCCTGCTCAGGTTGTGTGATATTGTATTGTTAGTTCTACTACTATAAAATATAATTATTGATAGAACTAGTAAACATGTGTGTTGTAATAATTCACTTTTTGTGTTACTGATTATTTCTGTTTAGATGTTGGAAGAAAATGCTCAACTTTTACATACCATCAATGAGTACCAGATGAGGGGTAAAATGACTGAGTGTGTAGAGTGAGTATCTGTAATTATGTGTATAGATCGCATGAACCAACACATGGCTTATTGGACTTATTCTTTGCTATATATTAATGGTTATTGAACCAATGTTATAACAATATATTGGACCATTCACTCAATCCATTTTTAGCGAGCCACAGGAACCATCAGTATGTATACCCTTTGACATCTGTTGAGGAAGACTAAGCACCTATGGTCTGCCGAAGCACTGTGACATCAGTTCAATAACCAATGTTCATGTGCATTGTTTTGTCTGTGCCACAATCACACTTAATCAGATTTGCAATCCATAATGTTTTTGAATTGTCTGTGCAGAATAGAGCGATTGAGATTATATAATAGGGTTACAAATATGGAGCTTATGGAGAGAATTATACAGATCCCAGTGAACCAAGAGGGAAAGACTGGTGCTGGATAGGACACACATTGAGAAAACCAGAGTGGAATATAACTAGAAAGGGCCTTTTCTTGACCTCACAAGAAAGCAAAAGAGAGGGACGACTACAAATATTTGAAGAAGATTTGGAGACAGAGATTAGTGTTATACGAAAGAGTTGGAAGGAGCTGCAAGAGATAGCTTAAAATAGGAAGACTTGGCATGGGTTGATTTATTCCCTTGTTCTGGTGGAAATATCTGACACTTATAGCTTTTGTGGAAGATAATGTTTTATCCGATCTTAGACTTCAGCCGACATATGCGCCAGAGTGGTTACCGGGGCCCAAATTTGGGGTGTAAAGAATAGAACCACTGTTACCTGCCATCATGTCATAAGAGGCGACTAAGGAGGTTTAGCTGAAATCGGATGCATGTGTCCTAAGCGTGCAGAAGTCTATGCGTTTAGGGGCCTATACACATTCTTGGCAAAGATCAAACATATCACAAAGAGTGATTAAAATTGGTCATAAAGAACGAACACAAAGAAGAAGAAGAAGATCCGATCTTAGATTTACTGCAGGGCTTTCTGATGTTGAAAAAGTGTTATAAGATATTTGAAAAGTATAGTGTTATGTTTGAAAAGTTCTATATGATATTAGAAAAGTACAGTGTTGTCTGATGGAAAAGTACTATAAGATATTGAAAAAGTATAGTGCTATGTTTGAAAAGTGCTATATGATATTAGAAATGTATAATGCTATTGTATAATGCTATGTGATTTGAGAAAAGTGATATTGTTCTCGCATGAATTTAGGATCATCCTTGATCTCTAGTCCCCGCCAACTTTTGGTTTCTGATGCTTGTTGCTGTACACTGTCTACTCACATGCTTGTTATACATGTATTATCTTTATTGTAGTTAGATATTATTTAGCATCACTTGGTACTGCCGGGGGTCTCTGTGGTTAAGCCTTTGCATTCTAAAGGTAGTAGGTTCGAATCAGGGCCGTGCCATTCTGTTCACATGTACATTTTTTTCCAGAGACTCCTAGGATTGTTGTAGGAGTTTGTACTTTGTGCAATACTCTTGGCAGGTGGCGTGCCATTTCTACAGAGAGGGACCGAGCCATATGGGGTAAAACCCGGTGTAATGAAGTCAATCCTTCGACTTTAGACTTAGTAAAGTATTTTCTTCTCTAATGGTTAATCCCGCCATTCCTCCTGCTAATATAAAAATGACAAAGATGTTGTTTATTACAGATACCAGAAAGTTCTTCATCGCAATATTGTCTACTTGGCCAAGCTAGCAGACTCCAATATTAATACTTCATTACCTGTAAGTTTTTGTCTTTTTTTTCTATTATATATTTTTCTGTACTTAATTTTCAGCTTTGTAGAAATTATATTGTCTATGACAGTCAAAATATTGTTTTATCTCTAAAGTCTGGGAAGGTTCACCTGTATTTTGTGGGGATAGTGATAAAAGGAAAGCAGACATTCACACAAAAATCAGTCAGGAGTGCCATACCAAGCATCCTGACTATGCCCGAATTCATAGCGGACAAACATAAGAAGAAGAAAATACTGTTTTGGGAAGATTTGTTTTTTTTCAATTTTATTTATTAATTGCTTGAACAGCATGGAAGAAGAATATGATATGAAAATAAATACAGGAAAGATAGAAATGATAACAATAAGTAGACAACCAGGGAACTTTTCATTTAAAATAAATACTTCTGAAGTCGGGGCAAGGCTCGCCTGAATGTCAAGGGACACTTGTTATCAGACAAGCTAGCCTTCAGGCAAAATCAGTCAGATATGCCATATAAGGCAGGCGGCATGGCTACACTTAAATTCATTTCGGATGAAAAAAAAATTGAAATAAATAATACAGAAATGAAACAAAGGAAGGAGTTCAGGTATTAACTTTGACTGGAGATGGAAGAATGGATAGTGAAATTAACATAAGATGTACACAAAAGAAATGTGTGGGCCAACTATCACCACTTCTGACCCATGGAAAAAATACCAGTATAGACTAAGGCAAACCTTATAAGAGTTATCGCTTGTGTGTTGCCAGGGCTCGCAAGGAGAACAAAGAATAGTAACGCTGTGACCTACAAGGAATGTCGTAAGAGGTGACTGAGGTAGGGGCCTAGGGGAAACTACCATAGTAAATAAAAGCAGCAGAAATCAGATATCGGGCCTACTTGTAGGCGCATAACTGACACAATGTACAATAACTCTTAGGCTCGGATGACATACAAATCACAAAGAGTGGTTAACAAGTGATCGATATGGAGCATTCGAAGAAGAAACTGTTGAATTGAAAGTTCTCAAAATTCATTAAAAAAATTATGTTTGAGTAGTTTTGTATTTTACTTATTTCTTGTTTTAGTTGCAGACACCTGAATGCCAGCTGGTGGGTAGTAGTGGTCCGATAGATCTAATGAGTAACATAGATCCACAAGGTCAAGGGAACATCTTAGGTGAAATAATAGATTTGATAAATGTTTAGCTTGTTTAAAAAACACTTGTGAATCTGCAATGTATATTTTTACTGAGCCAGTATTGTCATATAGAAGTGTATTGTGGGCAATTTTTTACTGCCTACTAAATTTACTAGCTGTACTAACATCAAAAATCTATGCATATTTTAAATTTATATTGATTTTTTTCTACAATCACTTCTTATAATATGGTTTCACATGTGCATGGCAACTGACAGCCGAACACATCCTGCATGATTGTCACCTGATAATCAACTGCGGAGGGAACACTGGCCAAGAGAGACAAACATCCATGCAAAGTTGTTTGGAATATTTTATGAACTAACAAACACAACAACATACATCCAAAGAACCGGACTATTTTGTAGACATTGAACAACAGTGAACGAGAAGAAGATAATTTGGTTTGCATTGCACTTTGTTTTACATCTGCCTGCCCATCAGTGTATCTGTCTTCAGTGTGCATTTGTTTTGGACCTTTACTGTAACCTTTGATCTTCCTTGATCTTATTCAAGGCATATATAAAGCAGCACTTATTTGTTATCAAAGTGGAATCTCCTACGAAAGATGTCTTTATGAACTAATGTTGTCATTAGAGTGGTTTTTAAAAAAGAAAATGTATTGCTGGACGAATGTTGTCATCAGAGTGGATTTTCTAGAAAAATGAATTTTTGTACTAATTTTTGTTATCAGTTGACTTTCTAAGCAAATTTTTATAACTAGACTTATGTTGATATCAGAGTGGAGTCTCCCAGGAAAGATGTCTTTATGCACTAATGTTGTCATTAGAGTGGACTCTTTTAGAAAGTATGTATATCTGAACAAATGTGTCTTTGCTTTTCAATTGTGAGTGAGGTTTTCCTTCTTCAAGGAGGATTGTCAGCGGAAACCTCATGCTCTTATTCATATTCTGAGCACTTTTCTTCTTGATTTTCTCAAATTTTGTTTTGCCTCACTGCGTCAGAATAAGAAGTTAGTTTCCATGGACATATCATTGGTCAGATTTTGGAACCTGTCTGTATATGTATACCCAATATTTAGAAATTGGAAAATTATGGGTGGGGAAGTATAATCACTCAAAAACACAGACAGAGGCACACAAATTCTTGCACTGTCAGAAAGGTTATTGTGTATGCCAAGTCATCTAGCAGAAGAAGTATTCTGAAATCTAGTAATGGAACAACTGAAAAGAAGGAGTTTTATTCATCAGACCAAATGATTCGATAGACTAACCAAAGACTTACCAAAAGTTGACACACCAGGCTGCAGAGCACATACTTCAAGACTGCCTCGAATATGATATACTGAGGCAAACTCACTGGTCTAGGGAAGCAACAATTGAAAGTAAACTGTATGAACTTCTGTGTGAGTTACGAGGGCTGACAAATAAGTTCTGGGCTAATTTTTTTGTTTTGTAAGTTCATAGATTTAACAGTTCTTCTTCACCTTTCAACTCCCAACTGAGTACAGGTCTTCAACAAACTTCTCCAGCCCTTCCTCTCTCTCTTGCCATCGCTTCCAATTCTTTCCAGGTCTTGCCTATCCTAGTCTATTATTATACTTTGTTAAACTACTATTCAAGTTTTAATCTTTCTACGTCAAAGAAATAGCAATAATTTGTTACAAAAGTAATCTCAAGCATCAATTGTAACCAATAAACAAATATCCTCAGATTCACATTACAGTAATGTCCAAGGATGCCCACAGCAGCAAGGATACACACAACAGCAGCAGTTTAATGTACAACAGCAACCATAACGTAAAGTCTTCTCTGATATTGAAGATAGTTTAGTGTCAGATTAATGGACAACAGCAGCCATGACAGTAAAGTCCTCTCTGAAATAATTGAAGAAATAAATTTTTAGTGTCAGATTAATGGACAACAGCAGCCATGACAGTAAAGTTCTCTCTGATATTGAAGATAGTTTTGTGTCAAATCAATGGACAACAGCAGCCATGACAGTAAAGTCCTCTCTGATATTGAAGATAGTTTTGTGGAAAGAAACAATCAGTTTATTGTACCAGATTGATCGATCCAGTATCTCCTTTGTTTCCTTGCCTTCTTCTTCACCTTTCAACTCCCAATGGAGCACAGGTCTTCAACAAACTTCTTCCAGCTCTTCCTCTCTCTGAAATTCCTTCCAATTCTTTCCATGTTTTACCTATCAGCCTCCAGCTCTCTTCTCCAGGTCTGTCTAAGCCTTTCCCTACTCCTCTTTCCCTGCGGGTTCCAAAACAGTGCCTGTCTTGCAATACTGCCAGTCGGTCTTCTCAATGTATGTCCTATCTATCGCCAGCGTCTCTTCCTGAGCTCTTTCTCCACTGGTATCTGCTTTGTTCTTTCTCTGAGTTTCTCGTTCGTAATCTTATGATACCATCTCAGTCCCTCTATTCTACGTAAACATCCATTTACGAAGGTCTGCAGTTTTCTACTGAATCTACTGAAAATTCTCATGATTACATCTAAGAACACAACAAAGAACACATTAGAAGTAACACACAATGACTATCTTTGTTACTAAGATATACTCTGCCTTATTTATTAAATATAAAGAATCTATAAACAAAAATATTTAAATGTTTGACTCAATTGATCTTCAATGCTATTTTTGTCAATGTTTTCACATCCAGTCTTACAAGATAACCATCACCAAAAATTACTAATTAAATAAATCTAAAAATTTGAAACTTCTGTTCATATTCAGAAGTTCAATTTGTTTATTTAACTACTCCACACAGTGACGTCTGTGGTCTAGGGGTTAGTGACTCGGTCTATTAACCTCGACGTTCTGAGTTCGAATCACGCTGCGAACAGTTTGGTTGCAAATTGTTTGCGTGGATTTTAACAAAAGAACATAGGCACCACCGCTTCAGAAAGCAATGGCAAACTACTGAACGTAATAATGCCTAGAAAATTACAAACAGCGTTACAAAGCTGGGGTTGACTCGCAAAGTCCTGTCCTTCCTTCCTTCCTTTCGTTCGCTTGAAATATGTCTATATATTCAATGTTGTCTTTTGTATGAACTTCACTGTCTTTTGTAGCTCACACAGAGGTCCGTGTAGTTTTCTGTCGAGTGTTGTTTCGCCAGGCCAGTGAGTTTGCCTCAGTGTATCACACCCGGGGCAGTCTTGAAGTATGTGCTCTGCAGTCTGGTGTGCCTGTCCACATGTACACATGACTGAATTGCCAATCTTGAATTTTGTATACATGTGGCTGCGGAGCCGATTGTGTCCTGTTCTAAGGCGCAGAATAACAACTTGTTCCAATCTGCTCATATTATAATAATCGTCTTGTGTTGGCATTTGTGGCCCTCTCATTGATCCAATCATCCCTTTCTTTTGGTGGTAGGTAACTGACACTTCCGGTTGCTCTCCTGCAGCGCCCTCCCTGGCCAATCGGTCTGCTGCCTCATTTCCTGGCATTCCACAGTGAGAGGGTATCCACTGCAAGGCAACCCTGCGCTGCTTGGACAATTTAGACAGTAGGGTCTGTAGACCTGGCAATTTTCTGGACTGGAGTGCTTGGAGTGCTGATTTTGCATCAGTCAAAAATACAACAGGCTGAGGATCGGGTCTGGCATTCAACAGTTTTTCAGTTGCCACCTTGATTGCCTGAATTTCTGCATCATAGTTGTGACAGAATTTCCCGCTGGTACTTCAATCGCATCTCTAGCGTTGTTTGGGTATTCTATGTACACTCCTGCTCCTCCATTCTTCACTGCATTTTCTGCTGACCCATCCGTGTATACCCGGACCCAGAAATCATGTGGGTATTCTTCATCAAGTAAACTGAGAGTGACTGTCTTGCATTGTATGCTATTCTGCTCATCCTTGTCGAGTATTCCCCTAACTTCTGTCTGGATACATACCTCTGGTTCAGTCTCCTCTCTCCAAGGGGTCCGCTCTGGCACAGACCCTAGGGGAATGCCAACTTTGGTAGGTCTGAAGTTTGCCTATTCAGTCTTTTGGCCTGATGAATAAAGTGCAAAGTCCTGTAAAGGATATGCAATTAAAAACCAAAAACTAACTACTCCACATAATGGTAAGACAACATAAAATTAAAAAAAAAAAAAAGTGTTAATTACGGTAACATGTAAAAATTAAAATTAAATTGCTTAAAAACCACACCTGCAGACAGAACTCAGAAAATAATTTGTCCCATATCATCCACATCTGAAGAGAAACTGTAAGACTGAGCTGAAATCCTGAAACGGATAATTGAATCCTAGTCTAAAATAATGGATGATCGCAGAAGTTTGACACAGCTGATGGTTTACTGGATGGAGGTACTGGTACAGACAGGGATCAGAGACATCACCTTCATTTTTGTCTCTGGACACGCTGGAGTCAGGGTTAATAAACAAGCTGACAGATTGGCTGGCATGGCTACAATATCAGAGGGAGCTGCAATGGACCAAAATGACATGCTTAACACATTGAGAGAGTCTTTCCGAGCAGAGGAGTTTCATGGTTGTGAATCCCAGTCGCTGACCAGATTGAGAGAGATGGGTGTCGATAATGGTACAGTCCGAAAAGAACGGCGTACCAAATATGCAAAAAGATTAATTAATCAACATGGAACTGGCGTGTTGGGCCTCAGGACTGCTGGATTTGTTGAGGTGGAGATCGGAGCACCTATGGATGTGTCCGGAGTGCAATGATAATAGTCCTCATTGATTGATTAATTGATCGATAGGACCATCATCATTGCATTTCGGTGAGTAACCACGTGTGCTCCAATCACTTTCTTACACAGGAAGATCTCGCTGCAGTGCACGAACTCTAGCACCGGAAAGGGTCCCAGATGTAATTTTGAAGATGGTGAAGATATTTTTGTAGGAATTTTATTTTTAATCCTTTCTAATGAATTTTGCCAGGGCAGCGGCTTTCCAGCCTGCTCTTCTCAATTTTGAACTGCCAAGGGTTCTTTTACGTGCTCAAATTGTACACAGGACCTACATTTTATCATCCGTCTCCGATAGGACTAGGAACTTGATCAGAGATCTCTGAAAAAGTATCCTGATGGCTTCACGAGGGAGCGAACTGAGTAACAGATAACGCGACAGTTACACTCAATACTATCCTTCAGGGAAACATTCTTTAGGTGAAGAAGATTATTGCTGGTGACCACCATAAGGACAAGAGAACATTTGACCTATGACACAGTGAATAAAATGACAGAAGTCAGAGACAGTGAGCTAAAACTGATCAAGACCCACCTCCAGGTGATTGCCATGATAACAGGGTGCATCGCTACAGTCTGGCTAAGTGAGTAGAGATTAAAATGGAAAGGCAAAACAGCTCCAAAAAATGATTTGCTGAAAATGGACAAATCTAGCAGAAAGAAGCAGATACATCCTCATTATAAACTTACCTCAGGCACACTGTAGAAAATATAATTTTCAGTACGAGCAAAATAGAAGAAGAATAAAGGTTTGGTGATCTAAATCTATAACTTCAAAACCCAAATAAATGTTTTAATTTACTTGAATTCATTCTGCGTGTGCTCATGAATTTTTTATCTTTGTATCATCTCACATCCATTCTTAAATTAATTATCTTTGTATCATCTCACATCCATCCTTAAATTATTTATCTTTGTATCATCTCACATACATTCTTAAATTATTTATCTTTAGTCATCTCACATACATTCTTAAATTATTTATCTTTGCGTCATCTCACATACATTCTTAAATTATTTATCTTTGCGTCATCTCACATACATTCTTAAATTATTTATCTTTATGTCATCTCACATTCACTCATAAATATTTGATCTTATATGTCATAAAACGTTAAAAAAAAAAAAAATCAGTGTTTTAATTAAATTACATATCTTTGTCTTGATCTGTTTTATGTTAGATTATACCTTATGATCAGTGCAGTAACATACAGGCACCTCAGAAGTTGGAGTAAGCCTTGCCTGAATAGCGAGGGACACTGGTGATAGGGAAAACAAGTGTTCATGCAAAAATAAGTCAGAGGTGCCATGGCTACACATGAACTCATAACCGGTGAAAAAAAAATTCAAGTTTATAGTGAATCTCCTCTGAAGTTGGAGAAGGCATGCCTTTATGGCGGGGGATATTGATAAAAAGGAAAGTAGGCCTTCATGTAAACACCAGTAAGAAGCGCTGTGCCTCAATTCATAGCGGACAAATGCAAGAAGAAGATAGTGAATCTCCCAACAACCTTCCATAGCTGGACATTAAGGAGACCATGCAGAGAGAGATATATATATATCTCTTCGATCACGCTTAGACTGATGTACCAGACTTACCCATAAATTCTTATTCATGTGGAAATCTGATTCATGTTGCCTTAGCATGAGTGTGTTTCCTAACATCTTTAGCACCATTTGGAGCTCTGGTGCTTATCCTTCGATGATGTGTCCGGTTTCAGCCAGCGTTTAAAGCAGAGATATATAAAATATACCACCAGGACTCTCTCCCTTCATCTGTGAGCTCACAATAAAGCACAGGTCTTCAACAAACGTCTTTGAGCCTTTCGTCCCCACCAGGACTTGGTCAGGAAAAATCAGTATCGCAGAAATGGAAAGGCATATGCAACAAGTCGTTGCCTATTGAAGTCAGAAAGAGAGTTCTTTAGTACTACATAGAGTTAGTACTGACAAATGGAAACGTCATGGACAATAAATAACCAGATAGCAACATTTTTAGAGGCCACAGATGTTCACCCGTGTGGTGCCGGGGCCCGCAAGCAGGATTGCCAACTAAAAATTGAGAAAATCGGCCAAACACTTGGCGGAAAAGACCAAAATAAGTCAGGAGGAAAAACAGTGCTATTTCATACTCGCATCATAAGAGGAGCTATAAATCAAGATCAACACTATCCTCAACACTGAAACTAGCACCATACACTTTATCAGTAGATACGTTCTTTACCATATTAGGGGATACAGTAAAATCCTTGCAACATTTGTTAGATAAGAGCAGTTCTGTTCTTATTCTCACTATCGCCTCAAGAAGCTGCAACTGCGTTCTATTTCTAACTTTTGTTTTGACTGACGATACAAGAGAGAACACCCTCTCACTAATAGCATTACTAACCGGAGTTATTAAAGAAGTCAGAGCAAATGTGGAAGCTCTTTAAATGACTCGTGCTGATAAACACCAATCCAAAACGTTTCCCTGTCAGTTAAAAATCCATCTTTCTTAAATGAGACTTCTTCTTTCCAATCAACACAAATTATGTTTCTGTATTGTTCTTTTAGTGCACTGATGTTTTCTCCCGCAATGTGTATTAATGGTAGTTCTGCAAATAAAGGCCTTGATGCTTGGTTTAAAATTAGCATAGGCTCAGTTTTAGCACTAGAGCCTTCCACTTGAAGTTTATTCTGTCCTGTTGATGGAGTCTCCTGTCTGTGTTTTCAGATTTTCATGAGCCACGAGGCCACTAGCTTTTAGCAGCACAAGAGCCGTTACTTTCGCCACTTAGATTGTTATAAAGTTTCTGATCCTGTTTGACTTATAAGTCTTTTCCTTGTTTTAGTTGTTTTACTATTGATATGTTGTCATGAGCTGCTATCGAGGCACAAATGGGTAAAGCTTTAGGCAAGACGGTACTGTGTCATAATTTACAATAAGCGTTTTGTGATCCATAAGAAGATCTTTTGACTTATACAAAAGTCGTTTCCAATTGCTATTGTATTTATGACTACTGTCATATGTTTTTCGCCCGAGTGGTTACCGGGGCCCAAATTTGGTGTGTAAAGTATAGAACGCATGTCGTAAGAGCGTCTAAGAGTTTGGATGAAATAGGATGCACATGTCCAAAGTGTAGAAGTCTATGCGTTTAGGGCCTGCAATCAATGTGCAACGTATAACGTTCTTGGCAAAGATAAAACATTTGACAAAGAGTGATTAAAATTGGTCGTAAGAACGAACGCAAAGAAGAAGAAGAAATGATTGTTTCCATTTATTTTCGGCATTGTTAAAGATTCCTAGCGAAATTACCGATGTTCCACACGATAAAAGCAAATGAAGTATGTAACTTTTCATAATCTTCAATAATCCAATAAAATATTTAAAAATATATTATTGAGTACTAAACACGTAATCACAAAGTACTGTAGTTTTACAAATTACAAAAACAATGACAAAATACAGCAACGTTTCGACCAACAAGGCCTTTATCAAGCAAACGAACAATCTAGTGACAAATTAAAAAAATAACACTAATGAAAATCTGGGAATAAAAACGAAAATCTGGAATAAAAACGAATAACGAAATAAATGTAACACAAAAGCACACATAAAAACTAGAAATAGAACGGAAGAGAAACAATAAAAAATCTAGTAAATATATAACTTGAATACACGCAACATATACCCATATAAATTACAAGTCATGGGAAGAGAAAGTACTAAGAAGCATAGGAATGTAATACGTTGAGCCACGTGGTCGCAAGGTACCATACAAAGAAATCAACCGATTCTCCAGAGCAAATCGACTGCGATCATCCGAGGAACACGATCGGATGGCTGTGACCTGGACATCGTGAGCTCCTAAATTGCTAGTATCATTGAAATGGGTGCCTACAGGGGTCACAGAGCATTGGCGTATGTCGCGCAAGTGTTGGGCGAATCGGTCACTGAGCCTCTTGCCTGTCTCGCCGATATAAGCCTTGTTACACCGCTTACAGATAATGGCAGAGATAAGATTACGGGACTCGCATGTGAAACCATCGTCAATAAGAAACGTGGCTAAAGGAAAAGATACAGTACGCGTCTGTATCACATAAGCACGTGTTGCAACGCCGACGGCCACACTGAACAGTGCCAAAATGAGTCTGGATATTGGACTTAAGGCGACTGTGTACCAACATATCCTTAATACTTCTGTCCCGTCTGTAAGCCACCAAAGGATAGTTGGGGAAGACAGAACGGGTCTCAGGATCTGACTTAAGGATAGACAGATGACGGAATAAAACATTTTTCCCAGTGAACTATGGGGGTGGAAAGTTAAGATAAGTTTTACTCTGTCAGAGTTAGTGGTCCTATGCTGGCTGGTGAGGGCCTGCTGGCGAGTAATTTTCTGAACTCGATGCATAGCCCAGACACGCACCCTCTCCGGGTATAGACGCCTGCGAAAGAAATCAAGCATCTCGCGAGCTCTCTCAAGAAAATCATTTCCTCGCTACAAAGACGACGAAGGCGCAAGAGCTGCGAGAATGGCAAAGAGTCACGACAAGCCCGGGGATGGGAAGAAGTATAAAGGAGAAAACTATGTGCATCAGTAGGCTTGTAATATACTGATGTAGTGATAGTGGATAGGCGTATGGAGATAGTAATGTCAAGAAAGTTGACACAAGTAGTGGAGATGTGAGAAGTAAAACGAATAGAATGGTTGAAAACATTAATGAAATTAATGCATGAAATTAATGCATATCAGTAATGCCAATACAGTCATCAATGTATCTGTGATAGACATACGGAAGGGGGCCATCATATGTAGTACATACTAGGTGTTCAAGATAACCCATGAATAGACAAACATAACTAGGTCCAATTTTAGTACCCATGGCAACCCCACTGATCTGCTCAAAGAATTGATCATTAAACTGAAAGGAGTTAAGAGTGAGAACTAGTTCCGCAAGACGAAGGAGAACAGAAGTTGACACAAGTGGATTAGTTCTCCTATCGAGAAAGAACGGGAGAGCTTTAAGCATACATAGAATATCATGATATGACAGAGAAAAGTACGAGTACAAACGCTTCTGTTCTGCAACAGCTTGATATTAAGCATGATAAACATATATTTTAGCAATACCAAACAAAACCAATAAAAACTCTATATTACGTATATTTACCCAACTTGCTCTTAAGAATTATATATAGTTTTAGAAAAAAAAAAGTTTGAAAAAGGCCTAAAATAAGCCAAAAGACCAAACACTTTTTTTTAAGCCAACCACTTTCAGAAATGGCAAAATTTATCGAATTTGGCATTAAAATGCCAAAATGGCAACTCTGCCCGCGAGGGAAGCAAAGAATGGTGACACTGCGGCCTACAGGGCATGTCGTAAGAGGCGACTGAGGTAGGGGCCTAAGAAAGTTACACTAGTAAATAAAAATCCTTGCAGAAATCGGATGTGCTGGTCTACTTGTAGGCGCATAACTGGGACAACGTACAATCACTCTTAGGCTCAGATCACGTACATATCACACAGAGTGGTTAATAAGTGGTCAATATGGAGCGTTCGAAGAAGAAGAAGAAGAGGTCACAGAGATGGTTTTACACAAGGATGCTGAGAATCACATGGACTGCTAAAATAACTAATGTTGACAGAGGTCAAGACACAGGGATGGTTTTACACAAGGATGCTGAGAATCACATGGACTGCTCGCCCGAGTGGTTACCGGGGTCCAACTTTGGGGTGTAAAGAATAGAACCACTGTTACCTGCCAGGCATGTCGTAAGAGGCGACTAAGGCGGTTTGGCTGAAATCGGATGCATGTGTCCGCTAGGAATGCTAACCCGAAACAAATGCTTGCAGAAAACGGATGCACCAGGCCGTAAGGCGCATAACATGGTGCAACGACCCTCACAATGAGGAATGGAATAACGGATTCTACGGTCGCCAGTCTGCCTCTGAGATTTAGCCACGCAGTAAGAATGTCAGACCTACCATCACGAGGGTGGCCAAACTTACTGCAGGAAGAGGTCAAGCAAAACGGGAAGCAGAAATCATAGGCATTATATCCTACAGAACTGCCCCCGGTATGCAAACTTGAAAGAAAGAGGTGCCACTTACACCAGCCCCAAGACAAAACTGTATGACGTGGCTGATAATCTGAGACAGACTGCTGCCTTTATTAGAGAATCCGAAATCCAAATCTAGTGAGAACGCAGAAGAAGAACATGGACTGCTAAAATGACTAATATTGACAGAGGTCAAGACACAGAGAAAACTCACTATCTATATAAGAAAGAATTACTCTGCACCTTGTGGTAATATATATTCCAACTATGAGGCAGAGATTATAGCTATAAAGACCAATGTAGAACTAGTCCACCAGCAGTTCGAACTTGAAGAGAATATTGTCCAAGACATGATAGTATTCACTGACTCACAGTACACACATACATGTTTAGAATAGCAACAGAATCCGTCAAGTGTGATCCAGTCATTGGCATCAATCATCCACAATCTGATTTCCTCCTATAATATTAATATCATTCTACAGTGGATCCCTGGATACACAAATGTCCCAGGAAATCACAAGACAGATCATCTGGCCAAACAGGGATAATCAAAATCACAAATAGGCAAAGCTGTTAGCATACAAAGTATAAAACAGATTCTGAAAAACAGCTCCAGAGAAGATTGGCTGAACCGATGGGCTATGAGGACGACTGGTCGGACATGATGCAGAGATGAATAGACCAAACCCCAAGGACAATATAAATCTGCGACAACGAAAAGATCAAAGCACTATCTTTCAGTTAAGAACAGAATATGTTGGGCTGAATTACCACCTACACAGAATAAACCCCCACACCTACCACACTGTAGAAAGTGCAGTCATTCATGTGAGACAGTACAGCATATCTTACTTGAATGTCCTGGACTACATCAAGCTAGACAAGAACTCCTTCAACCACACCCATCTGTTCATAATACCATTTACACTAGTCTTCCACAATTACAGAACGTACGTTCTATAATTTGACATTGGCTGCCCAAGAGTGAAGACTCGCATCCCTGGTTAGAAGAAGAAGAATATACGAAAGTGGCAATCCTCATTTTCTCGGGCATGTAATCAGAAATGGACATACAGGGTGTTCAACTTAAAAGCAGCCTGTGAATTGAGCCAATCTGGCATATATGTATGGAAATGGAAGGTTCAGTTATGACGTAGTATAGGTCAAGGTTGTGTGATGTGTGTAATTGTAGTGCGAAATGGGTGATGAACAAATGTGACGTAGACAATCTAGTCAGAACCGGTTTAAATAGTAAATAGACGAGATGCAATGCGTACCTGGAAAATTTATATTTATCACTGGGGCTGCTTTTAAGTTGAACACCCTGTATAAAGAGGCACGAAAGGCTGGAAAAGCCCATCATGGAAGAAGCATTCGTCAAAGAGGAGAAGAGGAAGACCAAGGAGAAGATGGATTCAGGATGTAATTGATAGTTTGAGCATGACCACTGCAGAGGCAGGACATCTGGACTACGAGTGAGATAGAAATTCCAAAGGATTGTTAAGGGGGCACAGTTCTGCTCAGGACAAGCTATTTGATGATGAAATCAGAAAGTGAGGTTAAAAACACATAGTGACAATCATGGGCGTTCATATGTTAATGCAAAGGAGGAGGGGGAGGGTGAAGGCAGTTACCCTTTATGAAAGCGACATTTTGTTAAAACATTGTGACTGGCTGTTGCTAACCAGCTATGGTTTAAAAATTTATCAGAAATTAATATTTCTATACAAGGAGTGTGAAGTCTGAACTGAATCTGGTCTTCTACATTTCCTCGTAGTCGTTACTGCCTGTAGTACCGCGTTTTAGTGCGGTGTAGGACAGGTGGGACGAGAGCCTGAGGAATTTAATGATTGCATGTCTAGTGCAGTCGCGGCAAGCTATTTAGGTTAGGATTTTTATTTATGTCCACAACAAAAAACCCTTGGCCTTACCGTGATTGAACTTGTCTCCACATGGGAGCCACGCTCTTAAAAAGTCAAATCTCTCCATAGGTTAAACAAACCGAGTACCTGCGGAGTCGAGCATAGTCCTTTATCTCTTGTTAGCGGTATCTCTTTATGTGACAACAGGGGTGTTAACTGTCCCAGTACCTGGTTAGCTAATATGCAAATTGGGGACATTTACCTAATATAGAGTTTTGATTGGTTTTGGTTGGTATTGTTAAAAATGCGCTTAGTACTAAAGATTATGAAAGATTATGGAAACTTACATTACTTCATTTGCTTTTTTATCGCCTCGAGCTATGAACTTCAAACCTGTTATCTGTTGTTGTTTTAGTGGAGTTTCGCAAGGAATCTTTAACTATGGCGACAAAAAAATGGAAACAATCATATAACAGTAGTCGTAAATACAACAGCATTTTGGAAAAGACTTGTGTATTTCAAAAGATCTACTGATTGATCAATATCGAAATAGGGGGAGACTGCAGTAAAACTTGGTAAATAGTGAAACACGTACAAACAAAGTACTATAGTTTTACAAAATACAGAAACAGTGACGATAAACAGCAACGTTTCGACCAACAAGGCCTTTATCAAGCAAACGAACAAACAGGAGTGACAAATTAAAATGAAACACAAATGGACGACCAAATACCAACGTATCTAAGGAAAATCTGGAATAAAAACGAATAACGAAATAAATGTAACACAAAAACACACATAAAAACTAGAAATAGAACGGAAAAGAAACAATGAAACATCAAGTAAATATATAACTTGAATACATGCAACATATACCCATATAGATTACAAAGCATGGGCAGAGAAAGTACTAAGAAGCATAAGAATGTAATACATGCAACATATACCATATAGATTACAAAGCATGGGAAGAGAAAGTACTAAGAAGCATAAGAATGTAATACTTGAGCCCGCGTGGTCGCAAGGTACCATACAAAGAAATCAACCGATTCTCCAGAGCAAATCGACTACGATCATCAGAGGAACATGATCGGATGGCTGTGACCTGGATATCTCAAGCTCCTGAATGGCCAGTATCATTGAAATGGGTAGCTACAGGGGTCACAGAGAATTGGCGTATATCGCGCAAGTGTTGGGCGAATCGGTCACTGAGTCTCCTGCCGGTTTCCCCAATATAGGCCTTGTTGCACCGCTTGCAGATAATGGCATATATAATATTACGGGACTCGCACGTGAAACTGTCTTCAACAACGAACGTGACTTTTGGAAAAGACACCGTGCGGTCTGTATTACATAAGCACAAGTGTTGCAGCGCCGACGGCCACACTGGATGGTGCCAAAATGACTCTGGATATTAGGCTTGAGGCGACTGTGAACCAACATATCCTAAAGGCTTCTGTCCCGTCTGTACGCCACCAAAGGATAGTGTTGGAAGATTGAACTGCTCTTATCTAACAAATGTTGCAAGGATTTTACTGTATCCCCTAATATGGTAAAGAACGTATCTACTGATAAAGTGTATGGTGATAGTTTCAATGGTGAGGATAGTCATGACCTTGATTTGGAGATCTTCTTATGATATGAGTATGAAATACACTTTTTTTCCCCAGGCTTAATTTTGGTCTTTTCCGGCAAGTGTTTGGCCGGTTTTCTCAATTTTGAGTTGGCAATCCTTCACAGAATATCCACAAATCTTTAGTAACCTAATTGACAGTCAGGACACTGGAGACCGATGAACATCTCAAACGCACCGCTTTATTTATGTCACATACCGGAGTAGTAGTCGCATAGAAAAATATTTATGATCGCCTATTCCAGCCGACATGGAACATAACGATGCTAATAGCACAACTCTAGATGGAAACAGTTTGGACGAAATGAAGGTTATCTGAAATTTGGAAGTTGGGACGAGAGCTTGAGGAATTTAATGGTCACATTTCTAGTGCAGTCGTTGTGAAGCTGTTCAGGTTAGGATTTTCATTTACGCCCCCAACAGAAATTTTTTTTGGCCTTATCATGAATTGAACAGGTGTCTCCGCGTGGAGCCACGCTCTTAAAAAGTCAAAATCAGTCCACAGGTTAAACAAACCGAGTACCTAGCGGAAGTCGAGCACAGTCCATCCAGGCTACAGATCTTCTTCTTACCTAGGAATTATGAATTTTCACTCTTTTCCTATAGTGCTATTGGGGAGGGGAAAGAACACCGAGCTTTCTTGAAAACCAAGAAACCCCCAACAGCCCCAGACGTGTAGTGCTCTGCTTAGTGCTGCGCTTAGTGCTGCGCTTAGTGCTGTGGAGACTCCTATTCAGGTAGGGTTCAGTTACGCTATAGACACAACCATACTCCAATTTCCCAGATTTTTCTGAAACCAATAATAGCCACTACTGCAATTATTGTACATTATGTTCCAAATAAATTAAATATTTTGGACACATCAAACGACATGAGTGCCCAGAGAAGATAATTTTGGAGGAAATGGTGCATGGAAGAAGAATGAGAGGAAGACACAGAAGACTTTGTGTGCAAGATGTCCTTGACGATCTGAGAAGGACTGCTGCTGACGCCGGACAACTTAAACAGAACAGAGAGTTTTTCAGGACTGCTGTCATGGGAGCTAAGTTCCGAAGGGACAAGCGACTTGATGATGATGTTCAAATTCTTACTCATGATCAATTGTTGTTTGTTAGTGGAGGATTAAAACCTTTTAAGCCGAGGCACGCCCTTTCAACATAAGGCGAACCTTTGATTGGTTGTATCATAATATCAGATCACGTAGGTGAACAAACATGAAAAATAAGAATTAAATCCTTTCGGAGTATCCAAGAACGATAACTGATAAACTCATGATCAAGACAACCGTTTGTGTATTTTGTGGAATTCCCGATTCTTAATGAACACATATTTTGGTGCAACATCTGTTCAAAAACATCACGTGCGTACATAATTTATGGTGACTTTTGATTACGTTTAATTTGTTCCATCATGGCAGAAGACAGAAAACCAATAACATCCGACACTCGATACGGACATTATCGCTAATCCGATATAATTTTATATATATATATTTATAAACATTTCATGCAGATAAGCAATTTACCATAACTAGTTTTGTGCTACCTACACGTTGCTTAGAAACATCCTTATCAATTTTGCTGCAGATATGGACATCATATTGTTATTGTAATATTTAAAATTTGCTAGGTTTTTCTGTTAGTGTAACTTTTGTAGAAGTGGATTATATTTATAATTGGCATAAAATAAATAATACAACTCGTTAGATACAAATTACAGGACGATTCTCTTTTTGCAAGTAATCCTAAAGTAAAAGACTTGAAGGTGAAGGATCGATTTCATTAGACAAGGTTTTCTATATGGCTCAGTAGCCTATTTCTCCATATATATACATTTAACGTCACCTGCCGATAGTATTGCACAAAGCACTCCGTAGCTTCAGTAACAATCCTAGTGATCTCCACACAAAAATGCATTGGTGAACCGAATGGCACCGTTCGGATTCAATTCCACAACCGTCAGATTCAAGGCCACGACTGGTTATTATCGTATAACAACAGGACTGGAGGTAGGTAGCACTGAAAAACTCACTTTCTTACTTCCATTTCTATGGGATTATTCCACATATTACTGTTTATTTTCTGTTTACATTTTTGTTTGCAATTCCTATTGTGTTAGTATTTTTTTCTAGAATGCATTTACCCTTTGAATTTAACTGTTTCAATTTTGTATTTATAGATTAAGAGTGGAGATATCTGCGGCGGAGAGGTAAGGTACTCGTATTTAGTTCCAAAGCAACTCGGTTCATTATCCACAGGTAGAGATAGGGATATTTTTCCAGAAAGCTATGATCTCAGTGTAGGTAAGATCGAGTTCCTAATCATATCGGAGACAGCGATAAGACGTAGATCTGGTGTTTAAGTCAAGCACGTAAAAGAACTACTAACAGTTGAAAATCAATGAGAGTATGATGAAAAGCCGCTGCCCGGGCAAATCATTTATTAACAAATATTAACATAGAATTTCTGCCAAAAAAAAGTCAATATCTTCAAACTTACCATAGGAATGCTCGCTGGTGCTACGGAATTCGTGCACTGCTGTTGAGATCTTTATAGATATATATAATATATATATATATATATGTATTATTCTTTTCTTCTTCTTCTTCTTCTTCTTACGCTCCATATCGACCACTTGTTAACCACTCTGTGTGATTTGTATGTGATCTGAGCCTAAGGGCGAATATACGTGGTACCAGTTATGCGCCTGCAAGTTGGCCAGCACATCCTATTTCTGCGATGCTTTTTATTTACTAGGGTACCTTCCGTAGGTCCTACATCAGTCGCATCTTACGACATGCATTGTAGGTTGCAGTGGTACTATTTTTGCTTCCTTGCGGCCCCGGCACCACATGAGCGATATATATGAAGCAGTTGTTCCAATTTATTGAACATAAATTCATAATTTAGGTCTAGTAGTAAGTGTATTCCATGAACAAATGTAGATGATGGTGTTACATTGTGTTTTCTGGAAAAAAACGCGCGCGGATGTGATTTAAATTCTAATTTATTTAACTTTGCACCGAGCATGTGTCCTGAAAGTATTTAACTTTGCACCGAGTATGTGTCCTGAAAGTATTTAACTTTGCACCGAGTATGTGTCCTGAAAGTATTTAACTTTGCACCAGAATATGTCCTGAAAGTATTGAACTTTGCACCGAGAATGTGTCCTGAAAGTATTGAACTTTGCACCGAGTATGTGTCCTGAAAGTATTGAACTTTGCACCGAGAATGTGTCCTAGAAAACTGAATTGTGCCGAGCATGGTCCCAGAAAGATTGAGACTTTGCGACCACATGTGTCTAAGAGGCAGTGAGACTTGCACCAGTATAAGCACGCAGAAAGTATTGAACTTGCACCGAGCATGTGTCCTGAAAGTAAACACTGCCTGTGTGGTGCCGGGGCCCGCAAGGAAAGCAAAGAATTGTACCGTTGCGACCTACAATGCATGTCATAAGAGGCAGCTGATGTAGGCCCTAGGGATGCTACCCTAGTAAATAAAAGTAGCGCAGAAATCGGATGTGCTGGCTTCTTGTAGGCGCATAACTGGCACAACGTACAATCGCTATTAGGCTCAAATCACATACAAATCACACAGAGTGGTTAACAAGTGGTCGATATGGAGCGTTCGAAGAAGAAGAAGAAGAAAGCAAACACCCGCCCGTGTGTTGCTGTGTCCCGCAAGGAGAGAAAAGAATGGTAACAATGCCATTTACAAGGCATGTCGTAAGAGGCGACTGAGGTATGGGCCTAGTGAAGCTACCCTAGTATAAAAAAGTCGCAAAATGGGATGTACTGGCTTACTTGTAAGCGCATAACTGACACAACGTACAGTCATTCTTAGGCTCAGACCACATACAAATCACAAAGAGTGGTTAACAAGTGGTCGATATTGAGCTCCCGAAGAAGAACGTAAACAAAGAGTGAATAATCATATATAGTTCACATCCAGGTCGGAACCAGTAGTTTAAAATGATATTCGATTCTACTTATTCATTGCGACACGCGTGTAATTAATTTTGATTTTGGGAGGCACGGAAATATGAAAAAGTTCAATTTATATTTTTTTACATTGTCTAGCTTCTCTCATGCCAAATTACAAGTTTGTAATGTGCTGGGAAGTATGTTAAACATTTAGAAAACACACACACGCACATCTTATTGTTAGAGTCTAATGACGGATTGACTTCATTGTTCCGGCTTTTCCCATACAGCTTGGTTCCTCTCCACATAAATGGCAAGCTACCTGCCAAGTATCTCACCCAAAGCACGAACTCTGTAGTTCCGGCAACAATTCTCGGTATCTCCGGAAACAGAGCACTAATGAACAGAACGACGCCGTCCGGATTCGTACCCACGACCTTCAGATGTCAAGACAAACGGCTTAACCCCTAGCCACAGAGATTCACTTATATATACATATCGATATATGCTTTTATGTGTATGTGTGTGTACTGATTGTTGAACTGGGTGCACACAGATTGTTGGCTGAAATATGCCTTTTTTCATGATGGTACATAGTTCAACATGTTACCAGGCCATCTCTTAATGTTTTCGTAACACTTATCTCTGTGTTTTCCTCTTACCGCTTGCTCTCAACATTTTTATCCAGTATGGTGTTCAGCAAAGTGTCATGCCTACTTAGCTCTCCAACGATTCCTGCTTCATTGCTTACTTTTCCAGAAATTCTTTATTTGTTGTATATGTGTCAATGAAATAGACACAAATTGGATGGACTGGAAACGGTACAGTTTAAATACAAAACAACTACAATAAATATAGTTTTGTAAAGGAAAAAAAACAAGTTATCAAACATACTAATCACGGCTAAAACCCAGTAACAGCGAATAAACTGATTGTGGCATGAATGTATTTGTAAAACGTCGAAATTGTGAAGCGTTTCAAGTCGCAACTCAGGGTATGACTATTTTTTTTCTGTTCACGTGATATGAATTCAGGCTTAGTCATGGCACATCTGACTGATTTTTGCTCGAATAGTTGCTTTCTTTATTACATGTGTTTATCGTTATTCAGACGAGCATTACTCCGACTTCAGATGTACTTTAATTTAGATCCTCAAGTAACCTGCTGCCTTGCAGGTTGGCTGGGGACAGTCAAAGTCTGACGGATAGCGAACCCAGTAAACGCTGGTTGAAATCGGACACGTCGCCGAAGGACAAGCACCAGAGCTCATAATGGTACTGAAGATGTGACTTAAAACAAACGTTCTTGACAAAGATTGTTTATATATCACAATAAGAATGATAAAAATGGCCGAAAAAGAACGATCGCGAGAGAGAGAGAGAGAGAGAAAGAGAGAAGAGAAAGAGAGATACTCAAATAAAGGACAAAGGGTCTCCTGTAGTACAATTGCTTACAATCTGATCACCGACAATTTTTGGCCAAGCTGGCCTCAAACCTCAGTATTTCCCCGGCAAGTGGTCACTAGGGCAGTGTATTGTTACCTTCGTTATCGATGACTACGCTGTGACACTGGTATATAGAAGAAAAACCAACAGTATGATCCAGTTGGAGAAATACACCGGGATGTCCTTGCATCCAATGAAAGCAAGATTAAATGATCTGGCACTTGGACGACTAAAACGTAGCAGCTTCGTCCATCAGGAAAAGCAGCTGAAAAGACAGTACCAAGATGACCTACCAATGCACACAACACCGCTGATACATAATTTCTACCGTGTTCCCCGGGAACAAGTTAGTGATACTGCAAAAATCATTACAACAATTAGTGGTCTCACAACTAGAGAGATACACAAAGACCGGCAGAAAAGAACAGCCACTATGTGCATGATCCAAGAAAAATACCCCACATAGTCATGGATTCTTGCTTACATCGATGGAATATGCTTGCAACAGATGTAATTAAGAATGGAGAGGCTGGTATCTATATTACATATCCCAACAACCACAACGATATAAGGTACATTCCAACTAGTAAATTTTGTTCAAATTACACAGCAGAAGCTCAAGCACTATTACAGGCCGCAATCATGAACAATAATTCCAACTCTGTCTGCCAAGAAGCGGTTTTTTCATAGATACACTATCCGTTCTGCAAGCCCTTCAGAGTAAACTTCCAATGCTGAGAAAGGAGCTCAGCAAGATTTCTGCCAACAAGAGAGTTACACTACAGTGGGTACCTTCACGCTGTGGTGTACCAGGTAATGAGAAGGCAGACAAACTTACAAAAAATGGAGCAGAATGTGAACAAGTAGAACACGAAATCAAATACTTTGAAAAAAGAGCTATCGTGGACATTAGAAAAGAGCCTAAACTATCCAACGATGACTACTACACACTCGACAGACAAGGACAAACTATCATCTTCCGACTCAGGATAGGTCATAACAGACTGAACAAACACCTACACATGCTACGATTGTCCCCATCCCCTCTGTGTCTATGTGGTACAGCGGATCAAAACACAGAAAATGTTATGCAAGACCTGTATGTCCTCACAAGAAAGGAATGCTGGTACTACAAACTCAACACTACATTCAAAACTACATGGCACCAGAGATGAGCACTAAACAGTCGACTTCATCATAAGAACGCGTCTAATGCAAAGAAGAAGAAGGTGACTACGGTATTTAAATTCGGATAGTTTTGCAAGATCTTTTTACTTCCTTTCGTTCGCTTGAAATATGTCTATATATTCAATGTTGTCTCTTATATGAACTTCACTGTCTTTTGTAGCTCACACAGAGGTCCGTGTAGTGAGAGCTTTTTATTTGTAGCTGTTTTGTTATGAAAAAAAATGAAGTTTCCCCAGTATCGATAAATAAAGTTCAATAACATTTCAACTAAAACTTTAATCTAGGATTGTATATTTATCTGTCATGTGTGGTTTCGTTGCTTGGTTGCAAGTCCGACAATGTAGTGACTACGTATATCTGTAACTTGTAACCCGCTGTATAACGATTGCAGATACAATTACTGTACATGTTCATAGCAATAACAGTGTGTTTGTTTTGGACAGATATTAAAGTGTTGTGCTTTTGTACTACAGCCAGTGTACCAGGACCAGGTACGACTGTTCCCCAACCCCAAGGTAATAGCTAATAGACTAGACTGGTAGTTTAGATAGATAAGATGGTAAAAATGAGATAGGTAGAGATCATAGTCCGTTTCAAGTTCAATTTTCTCAAAAAATATCTGTTGTATTGATTTGAAATTTTGCATGCAGTCTTATATTTACGATGACCAAAGGAATATGTCGTTGACAGGTCGAAATGCAGTTCAGATTTTGCATATCGGCGAATTTCTTTGATGTTTTGCGAAAACTTTAGCAAAGCTATGCAAAAGAACTAATTTTACAGTGATACACTTCATATAGGTTAAGGATGTCATCAAAGGCGGATCCCTATTCATATAGTGATGGGTCATCATCAAGGTGCGTATCCTTTATAGGACGTTGCTCTCTTTGCAGCACATCTGAAATTCACTCTGTCTCTTGTCAGTTCACCCACTTCGTCGATGGTCATGTTCATGGTTTCTTTAATATCTTGTAGCCATCTTCTTCTTGATCTGCCTCTGACTCTGCGTCCTGGGACCCTGCCTTCTAGTATTGTTCTTTCCAGGCCATCGTGACGCTTGATGTGACCAAAGTATGTAATTTTTCTGTATAGTATGTTGTTTATCAGCCAATTCTCTTTAACATTTAGTTCTTTCAGGACATCAGTGTTCTTTATTTTTTCTGTCCATGGTATTCGTAGGATCTTTCTGTAGCATTTGGTTTCGAAGGACTGGATTTTCGTTCTTAATTTTGTGTAATAGTCCATGATTCACAACCATAAGTAGCCACTGGGAAAATGCATGCTCTCAATATTTTTAATTTTAGTATTTTGCAGGTGCTTTGCCACATGTTCTTCATTGTGTTTAACTTCTTGATTGCTATTGCCAATCTTCTTGAGATAGTGATGGGTGCTATGTATATAATTAACATAGACATATAATTAACATAGACATATGGAAGAATTATAAAATAGAAAATGACTGGAGTATGACAATAATATATTTCTATCCTTATTCTGTGTCGGACGAGTCCAGTAGATTGATGACTGTTCTAGGTTGAATTAAATGCAAACAATCCTTTCTCCAATATTCATCTTCTTCTTTCAAGACATGGTCCTCACATTTTATCCAGTAATCTTTATCAACATTTGATAGCGCAGCGTGGGTTAGTATCTTGACGTCAGACAATTTGAATGTAGTATTTTCAACTGCCACTTGTCCTTTAATTTTAGCCCACACAAGTTCTATTGGGTTTAAATGTGAATGGTACGGTGGAAGTCTCAAACACCTATGACCATGCTCCTCTATCAACTTGTCAATTTGAAATTTCTTTGACTTCTGTGTCTGCTTTACAAGGGACAACAATTCTGGTTTGAAGTAAGTTTCATTGAACGGAATATTTTCTCTGATGAGCCACATCTTTATTGTGTCTATTGTGCTCGATGTCGTAGGTATTTTGTCTTCTTGTGATATAACATTGTGATATGATGCATCGTCCATTATGAGACAAGATGGTCTATCTAAAGATGGAAGAACTGTTTTCTGGAGCCAATTTCTAAATATTTGGCCATTCATCTCTGCGTGATAATCCCTATTGTCTGTAGACTTTGAAACGAAAACGAGTTCAGCATTCTGCAATAACCCATTATGTCTACTACCACCGTGGGCTATGACTAAACGTTGTCCTTTACTACTTGGTACATATCGCCTTATCCTTCCATCTACTGATTGCCATTCCTTTGCATTGGCGTGATGTGCATTGATCCATGTTTCATCCAAATACACAATATCATAACTTCTCTGCGCATTTCTCTTACTACACGTAGGTACTTGCTTCTCATGACTACTTTTTTTTTTTTTCCCGATCCAGAAGCACTTGAGCTTTTCAACTCTTCGGCTCGGTGCCATGGACATCGTAACCCTTCGGTTCGGTGCCACGAACACCGTAAATCTGGGGAATCTGTGGCTTTTTCTGCCATCCCACGGAATTGAACCCGTACACACAGAGGGATAGTCACCCGTAGTCCAACGCGCTACGAACACGCTGGGCAGACGGGCTCTCATGACTACTAAATGCGGCTGCTCGCAAATAATATTTCTTCCACTCGTATACTTTCTAAAGGTGGAGCCTAATGTCCTTATAACTTTCCACAACGTACATTTAGATAACTCAATGTCATTGTTCTTCCTTAAACAAGTCTGCAGCTTTCTTACAATCCAACATTTTCACAATTGCCCGTCTTATAACCTCCTTGTCAAAGCTATCTACAATTGACTTTCTACCGGCTATTTGCTTATTTTTTTGGGGGGTTTATTCTTGATTCATGCATCCATCGACGAAATGACCGTTTACACACACCCAAAACATGCACTGTTCTCTTTTCGGGGTTTAAAATAGATTGATAAAGTCTTCCACGATCAGCTTCTCGACTAAAATATAAGTACAGCTTCATTGCAATGCTTTGAAGTGTGCAGAATTTCACTTTCAATCCCGTTCTGTAATATAGCAAGAATCATCCAACGTTTCTGGTAAATGGTTTCTGGTAAACTCACCCACTGCCTGTATTGGTATAGACTTTACATCCGTTCAAGTGTGTCAGCTTCTAAACGGCAAAAAAGCCCGCGTGCCCAGCGTGTTCGTAGCGCGTTGGACTGTGGGTGACTAGCCCTCTGTGTGTACGGGTTCAATTCCGTGGGCAGGCAGAAAAAGCCACAGATTCCCCAGATTCACGGTGTTCGTGGCACCGAACCGAAGGGTTACGATGTCCATGGCACCGAGCCGAAGAGCTGAAAAGCTCAAGTGCTTCTGGATCGAAAAAACCAAAAAAACCCAAAAAACCGCAAAAAACAAAACGTGCGCACGAGAAAATATGTTGTTGACCACAGAAGTTTGGGTGTGAAGCTGTAAAATCTTTAAAAATGTGTCCTTTTACACTGACAAGAGTTTTATATACCCCATATAAACAAACATGGAAATAAGCTGTACAATCTACAAGACAAAAATATTTTTGTTTGGTCATTCATATTTCAAGTTTGTATGCAAAATTTCATCATCGTAGCTGAAATGGTTTCAGAGTTATAGATTTTTAAACAGGGGCAAACATTTGTAAACGCACTATAGTTTGACGTAGTTTAGTTAGTACTGCTTAGCGACGTAGTGACAACAAAAGAGACGAACATAAACAGTGGACAGAGGCAGACGTGTTTTGACTAGCTATGCAGAAACATCAATAAAACATATATGAAACCTACAAGAACGTCTTTATATTTATAATTTGTGCTAAGTTACATCGCATAGTACTACTACTACGGAACCACTGTATCTCAGGAGGGCGGCAGAAACAACAACAGCCCCTTCCCCTACAACAGCTCCCCCACAACAATTGGTGTCAGAAGTGGGATTACTAGGGGTACCTTGGGGTTGGGGAACGGTCGTGTCTGGTTCTGGTACACTGGTCCTAGTACACTTTGATTTGTTTTCGACAGATTTGTGACTATTTTGTTGTGTGATAGGCCTTGTGATTGTCTTATTTTCTACAGACGTATGAATGTTCTGTTGTGGGAAAGACCTCCTGAACAAAGACATCAATGTTGGTGTCTTGTTTACTGTTTGTGTGCACCCATCTTACTCCGAATTCTGAGGAATTTGTAACTTAGATCCCCAGGTAAAGGATCAGGAAACATGTCCAACCGCATTCCATGTGCAAATCGAAAGCTATTGGGGTTCAAATTAGCCTCAGATCTGGGAATTTCCACGGCAAGTGATCATTAGCGTAGCATGATATCAAACTCGTTATCAGCAGCCACATTAATAATATAAAATAACAATAGTACAGAATAACAATAGTACAAAATAACAATAGTACAAAATAACAATAGTACAAAATAACAATAGTACAGAATAACAATAGTACAGAATAACAATAGTACAAAATAACAATAGTACAGAATAACAATAGTACAAAATAACAATAGTACAGAATAACAATAGTACAGAATAACAATAGTACAGAATAACAATAGTACAAAATAACAATAGTACAAAATAACAATAGTACAAAATAACAATAGTACAAAATAACAATAGTACAAAATAACAATAGTACAAAATAACAATAGTACAAAATAACAATAGTACAGAATAACAATAGTACAAAATAGCATAGTACAAATAACTCTTTCCTTCCACCTTCTTTGACATTTAGAAATCAATTGATGCGAGTAATGGTATTTCAAGATTGTTTGTTTGTTTGTTATGTAAGGAAATGTAAGCAGAGGCTCGTAACTTTCAACCTAAGGACAAACCTTGTATTGGTTATATCACAGAATGTATGCCAACAAACATGAAAAATAAGAATTAACTCCTTTCGGAGAATCCAAGTTATTATTACATTTACACCAGTGTGTTGCCGGGATAGTAAGGAGCAAAGAATAGTAACAATGCAACCTACAAGCATGTCGTAAGAGGCGACTGAGGTAGGGGCGTAGGAAAGCTACCCTAGTAAATAAAAAGTGTCGCAGAAATTAGATGTGCCGGCCTACATGTATGTGCATAGTTGTTTTAGGCTCAGATCACATACAAAAAGCAACGAATGGTTTAACAAGTGGTCGATATGGAGCGTAAGAAGAAGAAGAATTACATATATTTTTATTTCAAGATAGAATCACTCCGCGTTTTAAACCCCTCTCACTCACAGCGTCCATTGGCTACTATTCGTTCGTTTCACAGCTGCACATCTGTGGTTCGTGACCTCTAATGCACGCAGTCTATTGCTACGGACTTGCTGTGTCTATTGCCGCAGTGGTAAATTAACGTGTACTTCTACTGTTTAGAAGACTTTTCCAAAAGGGAAAGAATGGATCCCAAGTGATGTTAGCGTGGCCAACTACCGAAACGCTATAATTACTCTTGGCGATGTACGGAAATCTACAAATCTGAGGTGGTCAGAACAGACCAGATCTGGAGAAAACCGTGGGTAGGATGCGGTGACACTAAGAAATTTGCGTTTAAGGACAAAGGTATGTATAGTTATCACATTTGATTAAGATCAGATTAAAGTGGAGGCATACAAACATCACAATCCTACAATGCTACACAGCAACTAATGATAGTGAGGATGCAGGGAAAGATTCGTACTACGAAAATCTACAAGTAGAGTAGGACAAGTCACCATACCATGATGTTATCATTGTTTTGAAAGACCTCAATACGAAGGTCGGACAGGATAACACACATAGTTACAGAACTATTGGAAAACAAAGATGTGGTACGATGAACGATAAAGGGGAACGTTTAGTAAACTTTTGGCAGCATTAACAATCTCGTTATAGAAGGACCTATTTCACCATTTAGATATCCATAAATTAACATGGTACATGTATTCCCCTAACGGCAGAGATCAAAACCAAATAGATCATATAATGATCAATGGACCCTGGCGACGCTCACTACTAGATGTAGTGGTCAAGAGAGGTGTGGATGTTGGCAGTGACAACCACCTAGTCACAGCTTATATCAAACTTAAGCTAACAAAAACAGGACAACAGAAAAACTTCCAAAAGAGATTCGATGTGGATAGACTAAAGGACACGGAAGTAAGGGATAATTTTATACTGCAAATAAAGAACAAATTCCAAGTCCTAGAAAGTAATGGAAACACGGATGAAACTGATAACATAAATAAAACATGGGACAACAGTAAAAAAAATAAGAAAAGAACGGATAACACCTACAACATAGAAAATAATAACAACAGAAAAATACTAAAGAAGAAATTCTTAGAAGCAAAGTCTGAAAGACTGACAGCAAGAAACCAGGAACAGTACAAAAACGCAAGTAAAAAAATCAAACGGACTGTGAGAGCTGACAAAAGAATGTATGTTGAAGACCTGGCATTACAGGCAGAAGAAGCAGCAAAAAATGTGACCAAGGAACAGTGTACAAAATTACAAAGCTAATAAGCGGTAAACATTACTGGAGATCGAGAACTCTCATTAAGGATAAAAATGGAATGCTATTGACAACGGAAAAGGAGCAAGAAATGCGATGGACAGAGCATTTAAAGAATTACTAAACAGATCATCACCAACAGTAGTAGCAGACATATCAGAACCAATAAAACAGTGGTTCTCAAACTTCCTAATGCCGCGACCCTTTAATACAATTCCTCATGTTGTGACGACCCCAACCATAAAATTATTTTCATTGCTACTTCATAACTGTAATTTTGCTACTGTTATGAATCGTAATGTAAATATCTGATATGCAGGATGTATTTTCATTGTTACAAATTGAACATAATTAAAGCATAGTGATTAGTCACAAAACAATATGCGATTATATATTGTGAAATATTTATTTCTAATTATGATAAATATTTGTTTTCCGATGGTCTTAGGCGACCCCTGTGAAATGGTCGCTTGACCCCAAAGGGTCGCTACCCACAGTTTGAGAACCACTGCAATAGAGGAACTAGAAATTGACATCGAAACACCCACCCAGGATGAGATCATTACAGCCATTAAATCTCTTAAGAATAACAAGGCACCAGGGAATGATAACTTAAACGCAAAATTATTCAAAATAGACTCAGAACTCTCAGCTAGTGTACTACAACCCTTGTTTACATCTATATGGAATGCTCAAATTATACCTGATACATGGAACAGAGAAGTCATCATCAAGATACCCCAAAAGGGCTCCCTTGCTAATTGTAATAACTGGCGAGGAATAACACTACTTTCTGTCCCAAGTAAAATCTTAAACAAAATCATCGTGCAACGCATTACTGATGCTGGGGATAAGAAATTGAGAAAGGAACACGCAGGATTTCACAAAGGACGGAGCTGTATAGTACAAATATTTGCTCTTAGAAACACCATAGAGAAATGCACAGAATGGCAAAGCTAACTATATATCAACTTTGTAGACTTTGAATAGGCATTTGATAGCATACACCGTGAGATTCTATGGCATATTTTAAGATGGTATGGGATTGGCGTCTGTGGCCTAGGGGTTAGTGACTCGGTCTATTAATCCCGACGTTCTGAGTTCGAATCACGCTGCGGACAGTTTGCTTGCAAATCGTTTCCGTTGATTTTTACAAAAGGACGATGGCACCACCCGTTCAAAAAGCAATGGCAAACTACTGAACGTATAAGTGGTGCCTAGAAAATCAACGACTTGTTTACTGTGGTTGATGGCTACGTCCTTTGGGATATGCCACGATTTTCATTTTCATGGGATTTCACTGTGATTTATAAATATTTTTAAAAAAGCTGCTACAGCAAATTCGCATGCAGTGTTGAAGCCTTCTAGCTAAAGTTTGAAGTCAAAACAGGCGTGAGACAAGGATGTGTAATGTCATCCCTACTTTTCAATACTGTCATAGATTGGGTGATGCGTAAAACAACTGAAGATAAGGCAAGTGGTATCAGATGGACGCTCACATCCAACCTGGAAGACCTATTATTTGCTGACGACATCGCACTTCTATCTCACGCGCATAAAGATATCCAGGAAAAGATTTGCAGTCTTGGCCAGTACAGTGAGATGGTTGGACTGAAAATCAATCAGAAGAAAACAGAAATAATGACTCTGAGCATGGCAACCCCAGCACTAGTCAAACTAGAAGATAAAATCCTCACAAATACAACTACTTTCACATATCTTGGAAGTGTTATCAGCAACGAAGGAGGCGCTGAATCTGACATTAAAAGCAGACAGAGTAAGGCACGGAGTGCGTTCATGACCCTTCAGACAGCCTGGCAATCTGTCCAATGCAGCACTAGAACCAAGTCGAATATATAGCGCAGCTGCGTGCTATCAACATTGCTATACGGATCGGAATGTTGGAGAATGACAGAACAAGGTATGTCCAAACTCTCCACCTTTCATACATCTTACCTGCGAAAAATCTTGCGTGTGTTCTGGCCAAATACTAGTTCAAAACCAAGAATTGCTCGCACGATGTCAACAAGAGAATATGAGCACCATCACCCAAAGACGACGCTGGAGATAGATCGGGCATGTGATGCGCATAAAGACTGGCACTGACACTAAAACTGCACTGAGATGAACTCCAGAGGGTAAACGAAAACGTGAAAGACCGTAGACAACCTGAAGGAGAACGATAGAGCAAGAACTGAATGAAATGAAACATAGCTGGAACACAATACAGAGGAAGGCCATGAATAAAGTAAGAACTGAAAGAAATGAAACATAGCTTTAACACAAAACAGAGGAAGACCATGAATAAAGCAAGAAATGATAATGAATGAACATGGAACACAATACAGAGGAAGGCCATGAATAAAGAAGAAATGAAAGAAATGAATCATACTGGAACACAATACAGAGGAAGACCATGAATAAGAAGAACTGAAAGAAATGAAACATAGCTGGAACACAATACAGAGGAAGGCCATAATAAAGCAAGAAATGAAGAATAAACATAGCAGGAACACAATACAGAGGAATGCCATGAATAAAGCAAGAACTGAAAGAAATGATACATAGCTGGAACACAATACAGAGGAAGACCATGAATAAAGCAAGAAATGATACATAGCTGGAACACAATACAGAGGAAGGCCATGAATAAAGCAAGAAATGAAACATAGCTGGAACACAATACAGAGGAAGACCATGAATAAAGCAAGAAATGAAAGAAATGAAACATAACTGGAACACAATACAGAGGAAGACCATGAATAAAGCAAGAAATGAAAGAAATGAAACATAGCTGGAACACAATACAGAGGAAGGTATGAATAAAGTAAGAAATGAAAGAAATGAAACATAACTGGAACACAATACAGAGGAAGACCATGAATAAAGTAAGAACTGAAAGAAATGAAACATAGCTGGAACACAATACAGAGGAAGGCCATGAATAAAGTAAGAAAGGAAAGAAATGAAACATAGCTGGAACACAATACAGAGGAATGCCATGAATAAAGCAAGAAATGAAAGAAATGATACATAGCTGGAACACAATACAGAGGAATGCCATGAATAAAGCAAGAAATGAAAGAAATGATACATAGCTGGAACACAATACAGAGGAATGCCATGAATAAAGTAAGAACTGAAGAAATGATAAAATAGCTGGAACACAATACAGAGGAAGGACATGAATAAAGTAAGAACTGAAAGAAATGATACATAGCTGGAACACAATACAGAGGAAGGACATGAATAAAGTAAGAACTGAAACATAGCTGGAACACAATACAGAGGAAGCTCATGAATAAAGCAAGAAATGAAACATAACTGGAACACAATACAGAGGAAGGCCATGAATAAAGTAAGAAAGGAAAGAAATGAAACATAGCTGGAACACAATACAGAGGAATGCCATGAATAAAGCAAGAAATGAAAGAAATGAAACATAGCTGGAACACAATACAGAGGAAGGCCATGAATAAAGCAAGAAATGAAAGAAATGAAACATAGCTGGAACACAATACAGAGGAAGGCCATTAATAAAGCAAGAAATGAAAGAAATGATACATAGCTGGAACACAATACAGAGGAAGGCCATGAATAAAGTAAGAACTGAAACATAGCTGGAACACAATACAGAGGAAGGCCATGAATAAAGTAAGAACTGAAACATAGCTTAACACAATACAGAGGAAGGCCATGAATAAAGTAAGAACTGAACATAGCTGGAAACACAATACAGAGGAAGGACAGAATAAGTAGAACTAAACATATGAACACAATACAGAGGAAGACATGAAAGAAAATGAAACATAGCTGAACACAATACAGAGGAATGCCATGAATAAAGCAAGAAATGAAAGAAATGATACATAGCTGGAACATAATACAGAGGAAGACCATGAATAAAGTAAGAACTGAAAGAAATGAAACATAGCTGGAACACAATACAGAGGAAGCCATGAATAAAGTAAGAACTGAAAGAAATGATACATAGCTGGAACACAATACAGAGGAAGGTCATAAATAAAGCAAGAAATGATACATAGCTGGAACACAATACAGAGTAAGGCCATGAATAAAGCAAGAAATGAAAGAAATGAAACATAGCTGGAACACAATACAGAGGAAGGCCATGAATAAAGAACAAGAAATGAATCATAGCTGGAACACAATACAGAGGAAGGCCATGAATAAAGCAAGAAATGAAAACATAGCGGAACACAATACAGAGGAAGGCCATGAATAGAAAAAGAATGAAAGAAATGAATCATAACTGGAACACAATACAGAGGAAGACCATGAATAAAGTAAACTGAAGAACTGAAACATAGCTGGAACACAATACAGAGGAATGCCATGAATAAAGTAAGAAATGAAAGAAATGAAACATAACTGGAACACAATACAGAGGAAGGCCATGAATAAAGTAAGAAATGAAAGAAATGAAACATAGCTGGAACACAATACAGAGGAAGACCATGAATAAAGTAAGAACTGAAACATAGCTGGAACACAATACAGAGGAATGCCATGAATAAAGTAAGAAATGAAAGAAATGAATCTAACTGGGAAAACAATACAGAGGAAGGCTATGAATAAAGTAAGAAATGAAAGAAATGAAACATAGCTGGAACACAATACAGAGGAAGGCCATGAATAAAGCAAGAACTGAAAGAAATGAAACATAGCTGGAACACAATACAGAGGAATGCCATGAATAAAGTAAGAAATGAAAGAAATGAATCGTAACTGGAACACAATACAGAGGAAGGCTATGAATAAAGCAAGAAATGAAAGAAATGAAACATAGCTGGAACACAATACAGAGGAAGACCATGAATAAAGCAAGAAATGAAAGAAATGAAACATAAGCTGGAAAACAATACAGAGGAATGCCATGAATAAAGAAGAAATGAAAGAAATGAATCGTAACTGGAACACAATACAGAGGAAGGCTATGAATAAAGCAAGAAATGAAAGAAATGAAACATAGCTGAAACACAATACAGAGGAAGGCCATGAATAGAGAAGAATTGTGGGCTTTTGTTGCTGCACTAAATACCAAATGCGTAACAGGCGAAAGAGGTAGTTATCACATACGTAAGCAAGAACTTAATTAAATATAAAAGAAAGAGATGTCAAGGCTGAATTCGCCATTAAGCAGCTGATAGAAGATAATGCAAGTTATTGTTTATACTGATGGGTCTGTAAACTGTATTAAGTCAGGCTGGGGTTTCTTTGCTAGCTCGCATGGTAAGGTTGTTGCAGAGCAAAATGGAGCATACAGTACAAATATTTCCAGTATGACAATGGAGGTTGAGACCGTTACTGCAACCCTCCATTGGCACTCTGTGAATCCGTTTACTGGAGCCGCTGTTGTTTCTGACTCTCAGTCGATGCTTTGGAAAGTCCATAATGACAGGTTACGATATGAATAGATATTGTCCATAGAGGTTTTATATCTCCAGAGACTCACGTGAATCTATTGTCTTGGTCATGCGGGTGTCCACGAAAAGGAGAGAGCGGGCATGCTTGCATCGAAAGCATCGACTTGAGGAGTTTAGGATGGACAAGGGGGATGTTTTTCGGCCTCTTGGCGACCTACTGTTGGATGTGGACACTAAAATTGACGTTAAATTAATCCGGCTATTTAAGAAGTTTAGAATTAAACGTTATACAAGTAAAGCGGTTAAAAAAACCAAGAAGAGATCATATAAGTAATGAGGAAATTAGAAGAACAGTTGGAATAACACCTGTTGTTAAGATTCATTGAAAACAGAGACTCAAATGGTTTGTCCACTTGGTGAGAATGAACACCAGTTGCAAGAGCGTACAACCTGAAAATGGAATCATCAAGAGGAAGGTGCAAACCAAGAAAAAAATGGACTGATAGAGTCATAGACATCTTTCGCCCGTGTGGTGCCGGGGTCCACAAGGGAAGCAAAGATTAGTGCTATTGCAACCTACAAGGCATGTCATAAGAGGCGGTTGATGAGGGTGACTAGGAAGCTTCCTAGTAAATAAAAAGCGTCTCAGAAATCGGATGTGCTGATCTATTTGTAGGAGCATAACTGACACAACATACAATCGCTGTTAGGATCAGGTCACATACAGATCACACAGAGTGGTTAACAAGTGATCGATATGGAATGTTCGGAGAAGAAGTATCGACATCTTAAAACTCCACAATACCACAGCATATCAAGCGAACGAACGTGCACTATCTCGGAAATCGATTATCAGTTAAACCTGCGTGCCTACAGCAAAAAGCAGAGAAGGACAAAAGAAAGAAGAAGAAAACAACTATAGCTGGATACTTGAGGGCAGAGAGAAGTCACAGAAAAAGCTAATTGGCCTTACCGGGATCGAACCCTGGTATACCAAATGGGAGCCCGCGCAATATTTCATACGGCCAGACTCTCAACTGCAAGTTTTATTGCGTTTGGTTAACTGGAAAAAAAAATGATTGAACTAAGACGAGTTTCGTTGGAAATGTTGGTGCTGAGGCAATCGCATTTCCCCGACCGTTTTTAAACACGACGCACTCCTAATTTGGTAAGTGTACATACAGTCTAAATACCATATGCAGGTTTTCATACTCTGGCGATTCATACAAACGTAACATCATCTCTTGTCTATAAAAGTCATAGTTGTCCAGTTCATAGTGTTGAAACTGATGATTCCAATCACCAGCAGTAATATTTTATTAACACAATAGTAACACTTGTCAATATATATATATATATATTACGGCGGACAATGATATACTAACTTCGTTGCTGATGTAATTGTTGTGCTTTAGTTGTAGATAAGTATTGTACTTTAGTTGTAGATAAGTTATTGTACATTAGTTGTAGATAAGTATTGTACTTTAGTTGTAGATAAGTTATTGTACATTAGTTGTAGATAAGTATTGTACTTTAGCTGTAGATAAGTTATTGTACTTTAGTTGTAGATAAGTATTGTACATTAGTTGTAGATAAGTTATTGTACATTAGTTGTAGATAAGTTATTGTACATTAGTTGTAGATAAGTTATTGTACATTAGTTGTAGACAAGTGTTTACATTAGTTGTAGAAAAGTATTGTACTTTAGTTGTAGATAGGTTATTGTACTTTAGTTGTAGATAAGTTATTGTACATTAGTTGTAGAAAAGTATTGTACGTTAGTTGTAGATAAGTTATTGTACTTTAGTTGTAGATAAGTGTTGTACATTAGTTGTAGATAAGTGTTGTACTTTAGTTGTAGATAAGTATTGTACATTAGTTGTAGACAAGTGTTTACATTAGTTGTAGAAAAGTGTTGTACTTTAGTTGTAGACAAGTGTTGTACTTTAGTTGTAGATAAGTTATTGTACTTTAGTTGTAGATAAGTTATTGTACATTAGTTGTAGATAAGTATTGTACTTTAGTTGTAGATAAATATTGTACTTTAGTTGTAGATAAGTATTGTACTTTAGTTGTAGATAAGTATTGTACTTTAGTTGTAGATAAGTTATTGTACATTAGTTGTAGATAAGTATTGTACTTTAGTTGTAGATAAGTTATGGTACATTAGTTGTAGATAAGTATTGTACTTTAGTTGTAGATAAGTTATTGTACATTAGTTGTAGATAAGTTATTGTACATTAGTTGTAGACAAGTGTTTACATTAGTTGTAGATAAGTTATTGTACATTAGTTGTAGATAAGTATTGTACATTAGTTGTAGATAAGTTATTGTACATTAGTTGTAGACAAGTGTTTACATTAGTTGTAGAAAAGTATTGTACTTTAGTTGTAGATAAGTTATTGTACATTAGTTGTAGACAAGTGTTTACATTAGTTGTAGATAAGTTATTGTACATTAGTTGTAGATAAGTATTGTACATTAGTTGTAGATAAGTTATTGTACATTAGTTGTAGATAAGTTATTGTACATTAGTTGTAGACAAGTGTTTACATTAGTTGTAGAAAAGTATTGTACTTTAGTAGTAGATAGGTTATTGTACTTTAGTTGTAGATAAGTTATTGTACATTAGTTGTAGAAAAGTATTGTACGTTAGTTGTAGATAAGTTATTGTACTTTAGTTGTAGATAAGTGTTGTACATTAGTTGTAGATAAGTGTTGTACTTTAGTTGTAGATAAGTATTGTACATTAGTTGTAGACAAGTGTTTACATTAGTTGTAGAAAAGTGTTGTACTTTAGTTGTAGACAAGTGTTGTACATTAGTTGTAGATAAGTTATTGATCTACAGTCGTAGATAATCATTGCACTTCGCCAGACGTCTGTTATCATTTTTTATTTCCCAGATTTCAGCTATCATTAATTGTGTCATATTCGATTTTTGTTGTGTATCGTTCTTTTCTTTTTTCTTCTTCTTCTTCTTCTTCTTCTTCTTCTTCTTCTTAGAACGCACCATATCAACCACTTGTTAACCACTCTTGGTGATTTGTATGTGATCTGAACCTAAGAGCGATTGTACGTTGTGCCAGTTATGCGCCTACAAGTAGGCCAGCACATCTGATTTCTGCGACGCTTATTATTTACTAGGGAAGCTTCCAATGATCCCTACCTCAGTCGGCTCTTACGAATTGCCTCGTAGGTCGCAGTGTTACTATTCGTTGCTCCCCTTGCGAGTCCCGGCAAATCACGGGCGGTTCTGTGTCGTTGACGTACGAGTTTCCTTTGCAAATATTTTCGCGAATTTTCTTTTCCATGCATTGTATTTAAGATTTGTAATGTCGGACGATGTTGTAGAATAATAGATTCTCAGTGACATTTTAAATCTTAGGCAACAGACTGGTCAATTTCAACTTTACTTGTAAAGCCTTATATTCTGCGTGGAACCATCGGGGTATTTTTCCAGAGATCCCTGAATAGGTGAGATCGAGTTCCTAGTTCTATCGGAGACGGACGAGAAAACCTAGGTCTCATGTTCAAGTTGAGTACGTAAATGAACCTTGATAGTTCTAAATCAAGAAGAGCAGACTGGAAAGCCGTTGCCCTGCACAATTCATTAGATAGATAATAATACAATTCCTACAAAATATTTTCACTAGTTTCAAAATTACATCGGGGACTATCGCCGGTGCTACGGAGTTCGTGCACTGCAGCTGAGATCTTCCTTGTAAGAAAGAGATTGAAGCACACATGGTTACTCACCGAAGTGCAATGATCATGGTCTATCAATCAATCAGACAATATGTAAAAGAACAAATGATTCTGTTCTACAACAGCTTGCTATTAAAGAGAGTTGGCTATGAAAGAGCATAAAAACAAGGAAAATTAAATATTTCGGACACATTAAACGACATGAGTGCCTAGAGAAATTAATTTTGGAAGGAATTGTTCCTGGAAGAAGAACGATATATATATATAATTCGGTATTTACGCACTCGAACTAATTTGTATAACAATAACACCGTTTAGTTGTGCACTGGATTGACTACGTAAGAATTTTCCTGCTGAATGAATGATTTTACGTTGTGCCAGTTAGTCCAGAAAGAGGTCAGAGGTCGCTACGTTAACAGACGGTCTAAGTAGACCACATTTCGCTTGGCCCTAAAAAAATAATGCGCTTGAAATGCATGAAATATACTAATTAGGGAGGAAAGACGCTGAATTTAAGACTGTATATGATATTTAGCGTTACATTTTCAACTTTCAAAGCTCATCAATATCACATTAAAAGTAATAATTATGAACAAATAATTTATAAAATAATAAATACACGTTGCACATTATTTTGATAGCGTCCGGCCCCACTGGACCTTAAGGACGAGCTGCCACTGGTTATTACTAAGGTTCTCACGGTAAATGCTAATTCACAGACTATTAATTACAATTGTTATGCTAAATCATCTGCACGTTTTCATTTGAGCAATAGTAACTTTTAAAAGCTGGTCTGAAGCGCTCCTAATTTGGAATTATTTTTGTACATGAAATCTTAGGTTCCTACTGAGGTTACGCAAATTTCATGTGGTTATCAAGACAGCTCTGTGCAAATAGAATACAGCTATTTTACAGCCGGTGGAATATAAACAGACGCAGTTGCAGGTTAACTATACAGCCATGGTGGCAAATCAATTTCAAAGCAACGCTTATTTGAAACAGTATTTCCTTGTGTGCATCATCACCATTGCGATCTTCTTATGTTACGTGGGAATCAGTTCGTAAGTATCAGACCAAGAAATATGGATCCAACCAACACGATCCAGTGTTGTCATTATAGACAGTTATTTAGTTAATATAAGAATTATTACATTGATGTAGAAGTTTTGAGAACAAAATTGTTTAGAAGAGAACGTGTGTCTATATTCAAGGTATAATGTTGGTTGGATTTTACATGTTTGTTTTTATGTCTTTCTTTGTTTTTTTAACAGAAGAAATTATTGTCTTCTTGACCTCTTCTAAGCTAAGTGGGGTATCTAGTTTGGTATTAATTGGAACCTGATGCATGGAAGTGTTTCACCCATCGATCTCTTCTAAGCTAAGTGGGGTATCTAGTTTGGTATTAATTGGAACCTGATGCATGGAAGTGTTTCGACCAGCGATCTCTTGCTAAGGGTATCTAATTTGGTTAATTGGAACCTGATGCATGGAAGTGTTTGACCAGCGATCTCTTCACGCTAAGTGGAGTATCTAGTTTGTATAATTGAACCTGATGCATGGAAGTGTTTCGACCAGCGATCTCTTCTAAGCTAAGTGGAGTATCTAGTTTGATATTAATTGGAACCTGATGCGACCAGCGACCTCTTCTAAGCTAAGTGAAGTATCTAGTTTGATATTAATTGGAACCTGATGCGACCAGCGACCTCTTCTAAGCTAAGTGGAGTATCTAATTTGGTATTAATTGGAACCTGATGCATGGAAGTGTTCCGCTCAGCAATTTAGTATCTGAAGCTTGTCGGTTAGCAGCTTTTCTCCATTTGCATCCTGTACATAGGAGACGTGAGACGGTTGGAGACAAAAAGTGATCAGAGCATCATGAAAGCTTTTAAAATAATTTATGTCTGCATACATTTGAATTTCATCCGACTTTTTACTTAGCCATGCGTCTTACATTTTCCTATCTTTTTTTGAGCAGTTCTCAAAATAAGTGGAAGCTGCTATTTTGTATGTTGATGATGAATCATTTTGGTGGGCTCGGTATGCCTCATGTTTTGCAGGGAGAATAGACTTTTGCGTACAGTGTGTCCTATAATCTCAGAGGTGGATAGGTATAAAGTGTCTCCGAGAGTAGTCCAGTATGCGTTCACGTTGGTCTTACCAAACTGAAGGTCCTTAATCTTGTCATCCCTCGGCAGATGACGCTCATCAGCCCGGGAGGGCAGGTCGCTGCCCTGAAAGACAATAGCAACCTACTGCCTGGTGGGTTTTGGCTGGGGACAGCAAAAGGCTAACGGAGAGGAACGTACACAAACGCTGGTTGAAACCGAACACACCACCGAAAGATAAGCACTTAAGCTCCAATTGGTACTGAAGGCTGTGCACGTACATCCCGTTCTGATGTTTGGCTGTTTAAATATCACAATAGAATGATAAAAACCGCTTAAGAACGATCGCGAGAGAGAGAATCTTATCATCCAGGATTCTTGCTCCGTCCGTGTGGTGCCGGGGCCAGCATCGGAAGCAAAGAATAGCATAACTGCGACCTACAAGGCATGGTGTAAGAAGCGACTGATGTAGGACCTAGGGAAGCTACCCTAGTAAATAAAAATCGTCGCAGAAATCAGATGTGCTGGCCTACCTGTAGACGCATAACTGGTACAATGTACAATCGTTTTTAGGCTCAGATCACATACAAATCACACAGAGTGGTTAACAGGTTGTCGATATGGAGCATTCAAATAAGAAGAAGAAGTAACTTTGAAATCCCGTCTATCGCATTTTCTAGCGATAATATAATCAATGAGGTGCCATTGTTTAGAACAAGGTTGCATGCATGATGTTTTATTTCGAGTATGCAGACGAAACAAGGAATTTGCTATTGTTAGGTCATGGGAGGCACATAGTCTCAGCAACAGAATCCCACTACTATTGTATTTGTCCATGCCATGTACTTCTATGTTTCCATCCCAGACCCGGTGGTCTGTCCCTACTTTAGCATTAAAGTCCCTGATGATGATAAGCTTCTCAGACATTGTGACCGCTGAGATGACTATGACAAGGTCTTCGTAGAAATCATCCTTGATTTCACTAGGATTGTTCACTGTTGGAGAGTAGACTCTAATCAAAGTGGCACTATTTTTGTTCCCTGTTGATATCTGTAGAGTCTCGGGGGTCACTGTGGCTAAGTGGTTAAGCCCTTTGCCTTGCGAATCGAAGGTCGTGGGTTCGAATCCGGACCATCTGGGTTGTGCGTCTGCAAGCTACGCCTCCTCGTTTTGAAAACAAACGGACGAGCGAGCCAGTAAGTGAGTGCGGTTTCCCAGTGTCGATAACCAATTTCGTGCATATTCTCTAACGGCTGAGCGTGCCTCTCCGCTTTTTTCACGCGACGAAGCGTGCCAGGCTCCCAGCGAATAAGGGACAAGGTAGCGTCTGCTATTAAGACTCGCTCGCTGGCGCAGTCTTGTGTGTGTATGTCCGTATATCGAAGTCGCCCGGTCGTGATGTGAGGCAGTCAGTCTGAAATTTTAAAAGCTCGACGGTGGTTTCGTTGAAAGGCCAGGCTCTCGCAACGAGCTTATAGCGGCAGGTAGAAATATGGTGTCGTTCTTTGCCTGGCGAGGCGCAGTCTTGCCGGCAAAACGGTAGAAAGCGAGCGCTCGATCGTTTCGCTTCATTGTCGCCGGGGACATCGGGATCCGTGTAGATACTGGTAACATACTTTGGTTCCGATCTGGCTCCTGGCAGGGATCGAGGGAGAGCTACTCTGGCGTAGGTAGAGATGTAATGGTAGTCACGCTGGATGGGATCCGCTCGAAAGACGAGCGAAATGCCAGAGTGACTATTAATGCTCGTCTCTCCCGGCCGATGAAAAAGGTAGACGGATGAAAAGTGCATCCCGAGAATAGTCGTCGGCCCCGAGGAAAGTCCTGACAGCATAGAGGCAAATGTAAGTACGGTGAGAATTGACGGAAATGGTGAGACAGGCACCAGGACAGAGCGAACACGCATGCGGACGATGCACGGGTGGGCCCACCGGCTGGCAGAAAAGCATTGCACGGAAGGCATGGCAGGCACGGCAGGCAGAGGTGTGTGATCAAACTGAGCATAAAACTGGAAAGCCCAGCAGAGGTGAAACCAGTCCGCGTTTCCGTCCGCAGTGAAGGAACTACTGCTGCCTTGTAGTTTGATTGGGGACAATCAAAGGCTAGCTAAGCAAACCGTACACAAAAATGAACGGGCAACAAACTAAGTAGTCCACAAAAAGACCTGTTCGCTGGGCAGATGGCGCTCATAAACCCGCAGGGTAGGCCATCTAAGGGTCGCTGCCCTAAATGAAAATAGCAACCTGCTACCTTGCAGGTTTGGTTGGGGGCAGCAAAAGGCTAACGGAGAGCGAACCCAGTAAACGCTGGTTGAAACGAACACACCACCGAAGGATAAGCACCTGAGCTCCAATAGGTACTGGAGGTTGTGCATGTACTCCCGTTCTTGATGTTTTATCTGTTTATATATCACATTAGAATGATAAAAATGGCCTAAGAACTATCACGAGAGGGAGAGAGAATCCGGACCCCATCGTTCTGTTTACGAGTGCAGTTTTTCCAGACACCCCTAGGATTGTTGCTGGAGCTACGGAGTTCGTGCTTTGTGGAATACTCTCGGCAGGTGGCATGCCATTTCTGCGGAGAGGCACCGAGCCATATGGGGTACAACCCGGTAAAATTAAGTCAATCCTTCGGCTTAAAACCCTTTATCTGTAGAGTCACTATCCGGTCATTGATGGGGCGTAGACTCTAATGAAGGTGGATCTGTTTTTGTTTCATGTTGAGATCTGTAGAGTCACTATCCTTTTGTAGAGTATTTTTTCCAGTCTTTCAATTATTCGATGGTTGAATGGACCAGCCCCAGATACAGGATGACAAGCAGCCGTTGGTTTATATTAGCCACCGCCATGGCTCTCATCGCCGCAAGATCTTTATGTGCCTTGATAATGACATACTCAACATGGTCCCTGAAACACGGGCTTCGGTCAAATTTCACACCAAAAAAATGTCATAGATATAACTCCGAATATATCAACAACGAGGAGCGTTTGGCCGAATGAATTAGAATGCAGGCTCCCATTTGGGAGACTCGGGTTCGATCCCCAATAATTTCAAGGAGTTTTTTTCTGTCGGTGGCATAAAGAAAAAATCCTAACCTTAACAGTTTTGTGATGACTGAACTAGCCATGCAGCTATTACATTCCTCAGGCTCATATCCCCCTGTCCTACACCGCCCTAAAAAGCGGCATTACACAGGCAGTATACATGAGAATAAACATCGACAAAACAGAAGTAATGACATTCGCCAGAGAAGAAAGGACTATCAATATCTCCATCGATAATCGCCTACTAAATCAGGTAAAAGATTTCACATACCTGGGGAGCATTTTTTCAGCAAATGGAAGAATAACTAATGAAATTCAACACAGATGCAACAAAGCAAATCGAATGATAGGGCAAATGGCGCCAATTTTAAGATGCAAACACGTCACCTTGAACACAAAAAGAGCAATGTTCAACACAATATTTCTCCCAACATTATGTTACCAGTGCCAAACCTGGACGCTGACAACAAACGATAGAAGAAAACTAGTCACAACAGAGATGAAGTGTCTACGCAGAATGCTGGGTGTAACAAGAAGATACCGGTTGAGAAATGAAGACATCAGGAAAAAGTGGGTACAACATCAGTACTAGACTTCATCAAGAAACAACAAATTAAATGGTTCGGCACGTAAGCAGATTACCATCAGACAGTGCACCCCAAAAGAGCAATGCTGCTCCGATACAATGGGTACAAAGCAAAAGGCCGGCCACGCAAAAGATGGACCTCAGAGATAACAGAGGCGACGAAAGAGACTATCTACGAAGCGCATACTAGGCCCGTTTTAGAAATCTCTTCCTGACCTGACGCTGTGAGGCATACAGGATTCGAGAAAGAAGAAGAAGAAGTAAAAACTTTTTTATTTTTATATCAACATTGCACAGCTAGTGAATGGCCCCATCTGCGAAGTCAACCGGATCCAGTCTTCACATGCATACAGGTAGACAGGAGTAGTTTGCCGAAGATGCAAGACTCATCGGGTACCTCACCTGATTTAACCATCAATGAGGCGATTAAAAACCATTTTCTTTATTGAACAAAAGTGTTCGTACATTGCATATATCATGGGTGCCCCAAGTATTGGCTTGAGATGGTTTACAACACAATGTGGAAATACATTATAGAAATGTAATGATTTTCTTTCATTCTTTTCTTGGTGATACATTCATTCGTACTTCAGTCTTTGGGGGTATAGAATTGTGCTCAGCATTGTTGCTTTGTATATTTTTACGTTGGTTGCTTTGTTTATAATTAATTAATAATTAATAATTTCTCTCGTACCGTTATACGTTACATAGGGCTTGCAAGTAATTTCTCCATACCGCTCTGTCCTGGACAACTCGCTCAATCTCCTCCATGGAACTGAGACCGATATTTCCTGCCTCTCTCAGCAAAATTCGTTTCAGGGTCTCCTTAGGTCGACCTCTCTTTCTTGAACCCTTTGCATCCCACTTCAATGCCTGCTGTGATATTCGTTGATCATTTCTCCTCAAGGTGTGCCCAACATATCTCCATCTTCTCTTTCTTATAACAGTTGTCACTACTGGTTGACCAGACATGATTCTGACTTCATCACTTCTCCTGAATTCGTTCCATTTTATATTCATTATTTTTCGCAGACATTTTTGTTTATAGCTTATTCTTCTTCTTCTTTGCGATCGCTTTTTGATGATTATACCGTTAGACGCGTTCTTATGATGAAATCGACTGTTGTCTGGAGCTCATCTCTAGTGCCATGTAGTTTTGAATGTAGTGTTGTGTTGTAGGGCCAGCATTCCTTTCTTGGGAGGACATACAGGGGCAGTCTTGCAGGACATGTTCTGTGGTTTGTTCAGCGTAGCCACAGGGCACAGTGGGGCTGAGGACAATCGCAGCCTGTGTAGGTGTTTGTTCAGTCTGTTATGACCTATCCTGAGTCGGAAGATGATAGTCTGTCCTTGTCTGTCAAGTGTGTGGTAGTCATCGTTGGATGGTTTAGGTTCTTTTCTAATGTCCATGATAGTTTTTTTTTCTTCAAAGTATGTGATTTCATTATCTATTTCTTCCCATTCTGCTCCCTTTTTAGCAAGTTTGTTTGCCTTCTCGTTACCTGGCACTCCGCAATGTGATGGTACCCACTGAAGTGTAACTCTTTGTTGGTAGAGATCTTGCTGAGCTCTTTTCTCAGGGATGGATGGTTACTCTGTAGGTCTTGCAAAACAAATAGTGCGTCTTCAAGGCGATGGAGACAATCACCGGCATCCAACCAATGACTGATCGAAGGGACAAAAAGTATTGATACTTGCGGAAAAACTCAAACGGCTCGAATCTCATCCAATGCAGGAAAGAATGTATGAATTCGGAAAGTGGAGAATACAGAGATCTAACTTCGTTAGAATCTCCAAGGCACTGACCATAGACCATCCAGTCCTTTCCAAATGCACAGCCAAACCAATCCCGGCAATCGACAAGTGCCCGCCATGGAAAACCAAAATGCCAGAACTAAGGGAATCAATCCCAGGCATACTGAACAAAAGGTCCAAACAAACCTCGACAGAAAAATCGCAACAGAAGAGTACATAGAATCAGAGTACCCTGAAAATGAGTGGACGCACGCCTACACGGACGGATCGGCAAATAACGCAATAAGCGATGGCGGAGGAGGAATAGTGCTTAAAATCTCAAAGAAAGTAACGGTCAAGAAAGGGATTGCCACTGGCAAATACTCGAATAACTACCGAGCAGAGGCAGAGGCAATCAAAGAGGCGGCCGAAATGATCTTGGAGAGAAGAAACACTACACGCAACAAGGTCGTGATATTCACCGATGCTCTATCGGTCATCACGGCACTCAAATGCGTTGGCAAAACTGAGATGAATGAGCTCAAAACGTCCTCGCTGAACTAACGAGTTCACTCAAACGCACCGTCATCCAGTGGATACCGTCACACTGCAACGTTAGGGGAAACGAAGCAGCCGACAAGCTAGCCAAAGAGGGCGGGCGACTACCTCAGACTGATCTCGAGATCAGTTATGAGGAAGTCAAAACAACCATCGGTTCGCACTATAGAAGCAAATGGGCAAAAGACCACCCTCAGTACACAGACAGTGACGGATACTATGGTCTCTCTCGAAGCGAACAAGTTGCCATATTTCGCCTCCGTACCGGACACAACAAGCTCAGAGCCCAGATGTTCCATAAATTTAAAATTGGCACAACTAGCTTGTGCCCCTGCAAAATGGCAGACATGACGGCAGAACATGTCTTGCAAGACTGTCAACGGTTAGCAGGTATAAGGAAAGAGTCATGCAACACAGACCTTCCGAAAGCTGTACGGAGGAACGGAGTCCCTAAAAACAACAGTAAAATCCATGATAAAAATTCATGACGCAAGAAGAAGAAGATAGTGCGTCTGTAAAAAATACCACTTGTATTTATAGCTTATTGTTTATTGTCGTGTTTTTAGTGCTAGCGATATTGTATTGCAGTGGATGGAGAGATGGTGTTCTATTTCTTGTTTATTTTGTCTGGAGATTGTTTTGTTGTGATGTGCGTGTTCGTCTATATGCGACCGGTGTTATGTTGCAGAGTAACACGTACGTGACTTTTTGCTTTGTTGATGTTTGTGTTTTGTGCAGGTTTCTAAAGATTTGTTGATAGTCTGTTATGAAGTGATTGTAGACTCGTTTAATTCTATTGTGTAATGGAGGCTCTTGTATTGTGAGACTAGGTGTCTGTAGTGTTGTGTATTTGTTTCTCATTTCTTGGTTTGTTTTGAGTGCATTGTTGGTAAAAGTCAGGTAGTGTTCCGAAGTGGCGTTGTGTGTTGCTTACTGTGTGTAGTTGAGATAATCGAGTCATAGTTAGTAGTGGCTAAATGTCTTTAATGGCTCTGATGATATCCTATGTATTTTATTCTTTATGCTTGTATTTCGGTTTCTGTCGTATATGGAGATTCATCCATTTCTTTGAGTTGTTGTTTAATGGCGTTGTATTTGGAAGATGAGTTCTTATATTTTCTGTATTTCTGTCAGTACTGTGTCGGTGAGGAATGCGTTAGATGTGTATATAGTCTAGGAGGATTGGTATTACACGTGCTTACCGAGGATTGATGGTTGTCTTGTAGAGTTCTAGTCGGTCTTTGATTTCTGTTGCGAGTGTCCATGTTTCTGCTGTTCTTTGAGTAGCTGTGATAGAGATACCAAAAGTTTTATTTGTTAACTGTGTTAGATTGAAGGGATACATGTCAGAGAAGGCTGAAATTTAGGTTTCCACTTTCTATTTCCTTGTCGCGATTTCTGTATGTTTACTTGGATACTTATGATGTATTTGAAGTCGAGATTTTTGTGGATGATTGTTTGTGGGAAGAATATTGTCATCTGCGTAGCTTGATCATGAAGGTTCTTTGATTTCAGGCCTCGTATTTTCTAAGACTGGTTCTAGAACAGTACTCACAAAGCGAGCAACAATAAGGAATCCAACGAAAAACCCAATAACAGAAAGGAAAGAAATAGTCAAGGCATTAGACAACTATACAACACGGAAGAAATACCGCATCAGCAAGAAAACCATCAAACACACGTTAAGAAACTAACCGCCCATGACAGACACACACTAGACCAGCCACTAACATAGGAAAACCTAAAAGCAGCATTAAACACATTGCAAGAAAACAAGGAACCAGGACCAGACAGACTAACTGCCGGGTTCTACCGATTTTATTTTTCATATTATGCCCACTCTTTCTAAAAGTACTGGAAGAAACACTACAACGACATACAGTTCCACACAGCCTAAATCAGGCATATATAACACTCATACTAAAAGGCGCAGCAGACAAGACGTAAATGTATAAAACTACAGGCCAATATCCTTGCTAAACACAGACTACAAGATACTCACGAAACTCTAACTCTGAAACTTACGTCTTTTGTGCATAACTTAGTTCACACAGACCAACAATGCAGTCCACAAAACAGAAACGTCATCAAGCACACTTAATAAGAGACATAATTCAATACACACACGAAAAAGACACACAATCAGCAATAGGCCTACTGTCACTAGGCCAGGAGAAAGTCTTTGATAGGGTATCCCACAGTTTCTTGAGTATTCCACTCAAAATGAAACAAAGAAACAACATTGGTCCTACCCACTCGAACTGGGTAAAACGGATACAGTATAACAAAGCACCAGAAAGTACATTACTTATAAACCACACCCGAACGGATCCGTTACCGATAAGAAGATCAGTAAGGCAAGGGCGACAATGTGGCGATGTAACCTTAGTAGTCACTGTGCATGCCCAATCACCCAGTTTGAAAAACTAAAACTACTAAAAGAACACCATCTACACACAAAATTCCAAGAGAAAACAAAAAATAGACTCGCAAGAAAAAGTCCCATTCAACAAGGCCAGATAATGCCACATTCAACATTCAGGCATCTTAGAAACTGACCCAAGAATGTGGGAAGCCATAACAGCAGAGTCATGGGCATGCTGCCAAAATATGGCCCAAATACACCTAGAAGTTACAGTAATAATTAAAAAAATACACAAACAGAGACAGAGCAAAGAATCAGAACACTTCTAATGCTGCAAGAGCAATATCCCACCAGCACATGGACAGGCGTGTTCACAGATGGCTCAGCTACAGATGATATCAGGAAGGGAGGCAGCGGAATCTACATTACACACCCTCAAGGAAACACTGAAACACACTCTCGGGTAGCATGAGAAACATGCACCAACTTTAGAGCAGAGGCAACAGCCCTCCCTGCAGCCATACAGATTCTCAACAACCAGCAGGTGTAAAGTAAAAAAATTTGACAGTCTTTCGCAACTCAATATCCGTTCTCCAGGCCATTTCATGTCCCAAACAAGAAAAGCTCATTCAGGATATACGGCAAAAAATCAGCTTGCTGTAAAAAAAAATCAGAACTAGTCCTACAGTGGATATCAATACACTTTTGCATACTAGAAAATATTAATACTGGCAAACTCGCAAGGGCTGGAGGGAGCCTAATACAACACCACCAAGCACAGAGCTTTACAGAAGCAAGGACTTTCCTGAAACAATCCATGGAAATGATGTGGAGAAAAACGAACAGAGGATACAATCCAGAGCACAACAGTATAAATACAATAAACAGAAAAGCATACTTCAGACTTAGACAGGACACTGCAGTCTCAGAGCACACCTCCATAGAATGGGTCTCAGGGTCTCGCTGCTTCGTCTGTGGAGCACCAAAGCTGTCCCAAGAGCACATCCTGCAAGACTGCCCCAGAATGAGCAGCGTGAGAATGGAAATCTGACCAACAGAAACAACCCTACAAAACAAACTATAGGGGACCGGTGAAGACCTCAAGCGCACTGCTCTGTTACACATACCGGAGTAGTCACATAGCGAAGTTGATCGCAGAAGAAGAAGAAGAAGCTGTCACGCTACAGCTTGGCTACAGGCAAGAGTTTTGTATTTTAGTCACGTTACAATGTATGTTATTCCGGACGCCCTGTGTGTAACTGTACATTTTTACCATCAGCGCAGTTGCGACAGAATATACCTGTCTGTGCATTTGTGTTTGTCTCCTAAAGCCATTAGACAATGTCTCTTGTCACATGTACAAGTTGTGCTGATATCTTTCATCTATACAGTAAGAAGCAGTAACTGTTGAGAACAAGCACTAAACTAAGAACAGGTCCATTACGTGACCTTTTCTGGCGCCTTCTATCCTCTGATATTATAACCTAATAATACGAACCGTGCCTCTTGTCCTTTGCTTTTTTAAAACTCACAGATATTTAACAACACTTAAAGTATGCATTTAGGTGTCTAGGCTATCAGTTGTTTTATTGCCCTTCAGCCTTAGGGAATATTACTTCCCCCTCACTGTTCTAAGGTATGTGTTACTATAGAAGAACGTTCTTATTTCCGACTTACACACGCTTAGCACAGAATTAATGATTTAAATAAGCACACATTGAGTTCTTTCACTACATGAACACAAATGACACGCCAGCTATGGCGTATATACCCTCCTCCATCTCGAATGTACGAAAACATAGATTTCCAAAATTCCTAGAACAAAAAAAGACACACATAAAATGTGCTTGTTAAGTGCATAATTAAATGTATAATTAAATGTATAATTAAATGTATAATTACATGTATAATTAAATGTATAATTAAATGTATAATTAAATGTATAATTAAATGTATATTAAATGTATAATTAAATGTATAATTAAATGTATAATTAAATGTATAATTAAATGTATAATTAAATGTATAATTAAATGTATAATTAAATGTATAATTAAATGTATAATTAAATGTATAATTAAATGTATAATTAAATGTATAATTAAATGTATAATTAAATGTATAATTAAATGTATACATGGTAAGTGATGCAGTTAAATGAGTACACTTTAAACCCTTTAAAACGAGGATCTGGTAAAGTGAGTGATACACCCTGCTTGATTCCAAACGTATTGACCTTGTCTTTCCTTTGGTTGAAACAGTAGGGTAGAGAGGGGGATTTGTGAAAAACTGACAAGGTACATTCCCCGTATCATCTGCCCAGGATAGGCACACATAGAGAGGAACACTTCATACTTGCTTTCAGCTCAGACACAACACAGAAATCAACAGTCATGAAAGACTTAAGGATGAGCGTGCCACATGACCGACTGTAAATGCGCAAAAGGCCATATCTATATTAAATGAGTAAACAAATACATGACAAATACTGAACAAATACATGAACAAATACATGAACAAATAATGCACAAATACTGAACAAATCGTAGGTACTAGTACAGACAATGATCAGAGAAATCACCTTCATTTTTGTCCATGGGCATGCAGAGTTAGGGTAATGAACGAGCTGATAGACTGGCTTGGCTACAATATCAGAGGAGCTGCCATGGATCGAAATGACATTCTTCACGCAATTAGAGTCTTTACGAACAGAGGAGTTTCAGGGCTGTGAATCCCATTCGATGACCAGATTGAGAGAGATGGGTGTCAATATTAATGCAGCCAGAAAAGAACGACATACTAAATATGCAAAGAGATTGATTAATCAAAAACAATCTGGCGTGTTGGGCCGCTGGACGCTGCTGGATTTGCTGAGACGGAGATCGGAGTACCTATGGACATTTACGGAGTGCTATGATGATAGTCTTCATATAAATCATAACTGATAACAGGAACATGATCTGTAAGATTGTGCTCTCCTTGGTGAGCTGAGATGCAACATGTGGCCACACCCAGTCGACTTAAAAACTAAACTTTGGGAAGACCTGACAGACCTGAAGCTGACTGCCCAGTTTGTGGTCCACAGTAAACTAAGCGCATGACCAGAAATCGCTGAAGAAGAAGAAGAAATGATGCAGTGTATCAGGACTAATTATCCCATTTAGTTCAACTAATAGCAAATTAAAAGTCACAGCAGAAGTTTAAAATAAAGAAAGTGTGGATGGACTTGCAATAGATAATTTGAAATTATTATCAGACTATATTTGGTCACAAATGTTACATTAGAACTAAACAGTACAATAAAGCTTTGTGACAAAATATAACTGTTACGTAGAGGTTAGGTGCTCGCCTTTCGTTCCAAAGGTTACTCAGTTCGCTCTCTCGTGGAGTCATCGGGATATTTTTTCAGATCCATGATCTTAGTGTAGGTGAGATCGAATTCCTAGTTCTATCGGAGCTGGACGATAAAACGTAGGTCCCGTGTTCAATTTGAGTACGTAAAAGAACTCTTGGCAGTATCAAATGGAGAAGAGCAGACTGGAAAGCCGGAAAATGAATAAGAAAAGTTCAAATTAAATTCCTACAAAATATCTTTACCATATGAAAAATTACATCGGGACTCTCGCTTGTGCTATGTAATTCGTGCACTGCCGCTGAGATCTTCCTGTGTAAGAAAGAGATCGGAGCACATATGGTTATTCATCGAAGTGCAATGATGATGGTCCAATGAATCAATCAATCAATCACTCTATCAAAGAAATCTTAATAGTGTATGAAAACGATCGGAAGCCATTGATGCCATCTCCTGCCTATGAATGATTCTTGCTGGACAGTTAGTTCTAGCGTAGGATATTAATATTATGGTTGACACTTTACACAAATGTCAACCACCAGGCATAATAAATCTTTGAATTAAAAAAGTAGTGTTTAGTATTGCAGGGCATCGTTGGCACACAGTTATACTATAACACACGGGTATCAATATACTTATGAACTCAAGTCTCAGCAATATGTGCTGACATTGATTACAACACGTTTACTCAAAGCGTTACCGAAATCACTAATAAACATTATGCACTCAGAAAACATTGTATATGGCCATTATCACTTGTGCAATGGCTCTTGTGTGTCAAGCTATTTTCTATTATTTTCTTTATGCAGACGTCTTCCTTTTGTAAAAGAGTTCAAGTTACAAAAAATAGAGGCAGTTGGCTGTCACATCTGGTCGACTCGTTATGTGTCACAAGAGACTTGATTCAATTCAAAGATCTTTATCTTCATTACAACACTGGCTGTTCTAAGTCTTGTCTATAGATTCCTTATACACAGGGAATACCACGTGCATTTCTCTTCATATATTGCTATATTAAGATAATATACACAGGAAATACCACGTGCATTTCTCTTCATATATTGCTATATTAAGATAATATACACAGGGAATACCACACGCATTTCTCTTCATATATTGATATATTAAGATAATATGAATATTCAACAAAACACAATCAGCAAACAGTAGACAGTCCCGTCAAATATATATCCATGGGCAACAACAGACATTTTTTCAGAGGAAAGAGAAATGAAATTTAAAAAGAAATGTTTAGCCCCTGGTGCCATGAATAACGACCACGTCTGATTTATGTCTGACGGATGTTAAATATTCGTTTTCTTCTGCTGGTATCTCTGGTCATGCGCTGAGTTTACTGTGTACCACACACTGGGCAGTCAGCTTAAGGTCTGTCAGGTTTCCACTAAATTTAGCTTTCAAAACCAGATTGATTTTACATTATTTCACCATAAGTTCCATTTAAGAATAACTTTCTGTTGAAAATTTGTTCCGTTTTTAAATGTTAGTTGAGTATTTATTCTACGTCTCAATGTTAGTTGAGTATTTGTTCCATGTCTAAATGTTAGTTGAGTATTTGTTCCATATCTAAATGTTAGTTGAGTATTTGTTCCATATCTAAATGTTAGTTGAGTATTTGTTCCATATCTAAATGTTAGTTGAGTATTTGTTCCATATCTAAATGTTAGTTGAGTATTTGTTCCATATCTAAATGTTAGTTGAGTATTTGTTCCATATCTAAATGTTAGTTGAGTATTTGTTCCATATCTAAATGTTAGTTGAGTATTTGTTCCATGTCTAAATGTTAGTTGAGTATTTATTCTACGTCTCAATGTTAGTTGAGTATTTGTTCCATATCTAAATGTTAGTTGAGTATTTGTTCCATGTCTAAATGTTAGTTGAGTGTTTGTTCCATGTCTAAATGTTAGTTGAGTATTTGTTCCATGTCTAAATGTTAGTTGAGTATTTGTTCCATGTCTAAATGTTAGTTGAGTATTTGTTCCATATCTAAATGTTAGTTGAGTTTTTGTTCCATGTCGAAATGTTAGTTAAGTATTTGTTCCATGTTTAAATGTCAGCTAAGTATTTGTTCAATGTCTAAATGTTAGTTAAGTATTTGTTTCATGTTTAAATGTTAGTTAAGCATTTGTTCCATGTCTAAATGTTAGTTAAATATTTGTTCCATGTTTAAATGCTAGTTAAATATTTGTTCCATGTTTAAATGCTAGTTAAATATTTGTTCCATGTTTAAATGCTAGTTAAGTATTTGTTCCACGTTTAAATGTGAGCTAAATATTTGTCCCAGGTCTAAATATCAGTTAAGTATTTGTTTCATGGTTAAATATTAGTTATTTGTTCCAGGTCTAAATGTTATTTAAGTATTTGTTTTGTGTCTCAATGTGAGTTGAGCTCTTGTTTCACGATATTATTTCTATCTGTTGAGTTCTTGTTCCATGTTCCAATTTTCTCAGTTGAGCATTTCAATTCATTATTGCAAATACCCTAATAATTATTCTATTCAATTTCAGTCGCATGGATATTAAGATATTCTTCAGCAGCAATGAAACTGCACACAGGAAAGTTGTCCATGGTTACGGATTAGGCTATTTACAAACACCAGATATATTTAATAAAACAGATAAGAAATGGGAGAAAACTTCAGTGTATGAAATAATTGAGAAATACAAATCACGGACAAGTGACAACTGTTTAAATGTATGTAATAAAAGTAACGATAGGTTATGCAACTTAACAGATATTCATGCATGGACGCAGAATGTGTTAAACCCAACCTTCAAATTTGTGCCTCTTCTCACAGACTTTCAATATATTTACCCATTTGAAATCGACTATCTGAGTTATCCACCTTTGACAGACAGCAAATTGTTACCGGACCTGCAACTATCAATAATTAACATTGATGAAGCTGTCGACGATATTGTTAATTGTACGGTGGGTTCTGTCATCAAAGGTCGTGTGGATTTAGTTAACGGTTATGGTACGCAAAGAATTATGGGAGGAGATGAATTACGAGTTTGGATTGTTGACGATCAACTAAATACATACAAGGCCATGGGTCACGTGATAGATTTGAAAAACGGAAGCTACCAGATTTCTGTCAAATGTCTGTGGCCTGGCATTACTGAGGTTGGTTTTATATTCAACTTATATATTTAATATCATACTTAACTCAGCCCATACCATTGATCCACACCTGTGCTGCTGGGGCTCGAAAAGGGAGGAAAGAATAGTAACACTGCGATCTACAAGACATGTTATATAAGGCGACTTAGGTAGGGGTCCGCCCGTGTACTGTCGGGGCTCGAAAGAGAGGAAAGAATAGTAACACTGCGACCTACAAGACATGTTATATAAGGCGACTTAGGTAGGGGTCCGCCCGTGTACTGTCGGGGCTCGAAAGGGAGGAAACAATAGTAATACTGCGATCTACAAGACATGTTATATAAGGCGACTTAGGTAGGGTCCGCCGTGTACTGTCGGGGCTCGAAAGGGAGGAAAGAATATGCAGCAACGTGTACCTGCCAAGCATGTCGTAATAGACGGCTAATGAGAGTCGGAAATTGGGCTGGCTACCTCACCTCGTAGAAAAGATAAAACTAAAAAAAACTTCAACAAACATGGAAATTACAACTTGAAGAAAAAACCTAACTCAAACATCCGAACCAGGGGAAGGACTTCTAACAGGGAAGCAAACGTATCGCCGGGAAAGCCAAAAGGAACCATAGCTCTTCAACAGTGGCGGCTCGTCATTAAGGGACAGTGGGGCTGGGTCCCACTACAAATAATGTATAACGTGTACTTATTATTTTATAAATTAAAATATAGCAACTAAAAACCATGAATGTATAATGTGTACTTATTATTTTATAAATTAAAATATAGCAACTAAAAACCATGATTTATCCGGAAAAAATGTCTGGCTCCACCAACAAAAATTATCACGAGCCGCCACTGCTCTTCAATGATTTGAGGTCTCAATCATGGTCATGTGAGAATAATCTGAAAGAGAAATTATGAAGTACTCGCGAAGACCAACTTCTTGCAACTGGATTCATGTATCTCTCTGTTTAGACCTCTCAGTATAAGAAACTGATCACAGAAAAAAGAAGAAGCAGAAATGTCTAGACTATGAGATTGTTTCTCTCTATGAAGCTGCACGTCATTTGCAGTTTCTCGATGGTTCCCTATAGCTGTCTCTGTAATCTTCGTTCGTGCGGCCACCATGTTTAGTTTCGCTGGTGTAGATATGATTGATATGACTGTAGGATGTGCCCTGTAGTGTGTTTCAGTTTGACATGCAGTCAAAGCTAGCTTTGTTCTGTGGTTGTGGTGGTTTCTTCAATCTGAGAGTGATGGTTCTCTTTTTTTTTAACCATCCCTTACTTTCGATCCATGTTTTCTCGTCTCTAGCCAACTGCTCCCAATTATCGTTGTCTACACCGCATGATGTTACTTAACGACCAAATAGTGACCTGTCTAAATTTGGAAGCACAATTATATTGTTCAACTTTCTAATATGAAATTCAAATTTTGGTCAAATAGACATTGTTATAACCTATCAATATCCTCTTCGTTTCCTGTTTGACACATACGTCTTCCACAAGAGAATTCCATTGTTGCTGTTCTGCTGCCTTTCTACTAATTGTTTCACATGTCAGGCCACAATATTTCAACTCTCTTTCTACTTATTGTTTCCCATGTCAGGCCACAATATTTCAACTCTCTTTCTACTAATTGTTTCACATGTCAGGCTACACAATCTTTTAACTCTCTTTCTACTAATTGTTTCACATGTCAGGCCACACAATCTTTTAATTCTCTTTCTACTAATTGTTTCCCATGTCAGGCCACAATATTTCAACTATCTTTCTACTAATTGTTTCACATGTCAGGCCACAATATTTCAACTCTCTTCCCACACTTCTTCTCTATGCTTTCTGTGGACGTCCATACCTTCCTTTCACATCCGCTGTCCATTGAAGAGTTGTCCTAGCCATTGTCCCTACTGCATACGACACACAAGCCTATTCCAAATCCATCTTCATTTTTTTAACGATAGGTTCAAATGATGCATATTTTGTATGTTTTAGAAGCTCTTCATTTGCTATCGTATTTGGTCTGACAATTTGCAGAATTCTTTTTACACAGTTATTTTTGAATGTCTCCAGCTTGTATATGATGCTGTGGATAATTTCTGAGCACTAACTACTGTAGAATAACACTCACTTAACACTGCTTCTATATATATATATATATATATACACACATATTACGTTTTGTTTTATAATTTAATCCTCAGTTATTTTTATTTAATCCTTTGAGTTTTTCACATTTTGTTTAGCATGTCTAGCCTTTATTGTTATAATAATACTAATTTTACTTGTATTTTCATAGAACATGACTGGAATATGATTGTATTGTAAGTACGTTTTACTTCCTTTAAATGAGATCAGCTTTCTAATATAATTTGTATGTTCATTAACTCTTCCTCGACAGTTGAATGTTGCAGTTGCCTATCCTAGAGAATATCTGAGAGTGGTTGTTGATCAGACACACCGGGCTGTCACTTGGTACTATACGGCCAAGTTCAAAACATCACAAGCAGAAGAGGTTGGTCTTCGAAATTCTTGACAAGCAAACGTCTTAACCATTTCGCCATAGAGACTCCTTGTTATCAATATTGAAGTAAAACAAAGCCGTGTACTTACTCCCACTTTCTTTAGTATATACTGTTTATTCCTTCTTCTTCTTCTACTTTGAACGCTCCCCATTGACCACTTGTTAACCACTCTTTGTGATTTGTATGTGATCTGAGCCTAAGAGCGATTGTACATTGTGCCAGTTATGCGCTTATAAGTAGGCCAACACTTCTATAATGAAGTAAATGGTGGAAGAGAAGAAGAAGAAGTAGGCCAACACATCCGATTTCTGCGATGCTGTTTATTTACTAGGGTAGATTCCTAGGTCCTACATCAGTCGCCTCTTACGACATGCCTTGTAGTTCCCAGTAGTACTATTCTTTGCTTCCCTGGTGGGCTCCGGCAACATATGGACGGTTTATTCCTTCTGAGAGATACATTTCGAAATCAGGATGGATTTGTATCCAGTCTCAACAGATGGCGATCTTTACAATGCTTGAAGTCTGAGTCCAGACCAGGATTAGGAAAGTACTAATCAGAGAACATATCGGATATACAAAATACATGCTAGGACTGTTCTCCTAGAAATGAAACTTAGAAAATAGAAAAGAAAAAAGAAAGTATATTAAGAAGATTCGATGGAAGATTTCTTAGAAGAATACTTGAGCATACATGGGAGGATAAGATTAGCAATATTAGACTTCAAGAACTAACTAGTCTGTGAGACATACTTGAGTATACATGGGAGGATAAGATTAGCAATATTAGACTTCAAGAACTAAATGTTTCTGAAGATATAAATTAAGAGACACAAACGAGAAGATGGCAGGGGATTGGACATGTCTCGGTGATGAAAAAAAGGAAAGGCAGCAAAGACATGCAATGCCGTGGACACCGTAGGGACAGCGGAAAAAACGGAAGTGTGTAGACATATAATATAATAATAACAATTCCTCTCGTACCGTTATATATTACATAAAGCATAAAAGCAAATTCTCGATACCGTTCTATCCTGGGCAACTCGCTCAATTTTCTCCATGGAAATGAGACCGATATTTTTTGCCTCTCTGAGCAAAATTCGTTTCAGGGTCTCTCTAGGTCATTCTTTCTTTCTTGAACCCTTTGCACCTCACTTCAATGCCTGCTTTGCTATTCGTTCATCATTTCTTCTCAAGTTGTGTCCAACCACAGCCAACTCTAAATAACTAGACATGAACACTGACGAGGAAACCTCTGACTTGTTGCATAATATAACTTTGATTTAACATTTTGTGTTGATTTTAAAAAGAATTCGTCTATATACAACAATACTGGAATGCGAGGTCACTTGACCGGTTTTGGTCTGATTTTCCATAATTTTAACCTAAGTCCGCAGGCCCATAAGTTTATAGTCGGCTCTGGTCCGACAGATCTCTATCTTCTCCTTCTTATAACAGTTGTTACTAGTGGTTGAACAGCTATTTCTTGTATTTCATCACTTCTCCTGAATTTGGTCCATTTTTAAGAAGAGCTTTTGAAGCAGAGCTCAAGCCTGCATATACATACATTCAAGACCTGCATATACATACATTCAAAGACCTGCATACATACATACATTCAAAAGACCTGCATATCATGCATGCAAGACCTGCATATAATACATCAAAGACCTGCATATACATACATGCAAAGACCTGCATATACATACATGCAAAGACCTGCATATACATACATGCAAAGACCTGCATATACATACATGCAAAGACCTGCATATACATACATTCAAAGACCTGCATATACATACATGCAAAGACCTGCATATACATACATGCAAAGACCTGCATATACATGCATGCAAAGACCTGCATATACATGCATGCAAAGACCTGCATATACATGCATGCAAAGACCTGCATATACATACATGCAAAGACCTGCATATACATGCATTTCAAAGACCTGCATATACATGCATGCAAAGACCTGCATATACATACATGCAAAGACCTGCATATACATACATTCAAAGACCTGCATATACATACATTCAAAGACCTGCATATACATACATTCAAAGACCTGCATATACATACATGCAAAGACCTGCATATACATACATTCAAAGACCTGCATATACATACATTCAAAGACCTGCATATACATACATTCAAAGACCTGCATATACATACATTCAAAGACCTGCATATACATACATTCAAAGACCTGCATATACATACATTCAAAGACCTGCATATACATACATTCAAAGACCTGCATATACATACATTCAAAGACCTGCATATACATACATTCAAAGACCTGCATATACATACATTCAAAGACCTGCATATACATACATTCAAAGACCTGCATATACATACATGCAAAGACCTGCATATACATACATTCAAAGACCTGCATATACATACATTCAAAGACCTGCATATACATACATTCAAAGACCTGCATATACATACATGCAAAGACCTGCATATACATACATTCAAAGACCTGCATATACATACATTCAAAGACCTGCATATACATACATTCAAAGACCTGCATATACATACATGCAAAGACCTGCATATACATGCATGCAAAGACCTGCATATACATCATCAAAGACCTGCATATACATACAGCAAACCTGCATATACATACATTCAAAGACCTGCATATACATACATTCAAAGACCTGCATATACATACATGCAAAGACCTGCATATACATCATCAAGACCTGCATATACATGACATTCAAAGACCTGCATATACATACATCAAAGACCTGCATATACATACATTTCAAAGACCTGCATATACATACATTCAAAGACCTGCATATACATACATGCAAAGACCTGCATATACATACATGCAAAGACCTGCATATACATACATTCAAAGACCTGCATATACATACATGCAAAGACCTGCATATACATACATTCAAAGACCTGCATATACATACATTCAAAGACCTGCATATACACATTCAAGACTGCATATACATGCATCAAAGACCTGCATATACATACAGCAAAGACCTGCATATACATTTGAGGTGAACAAAGCACAAGATCATATTAGAACTTATGTCATGCAAGACCTCATATACATAACATTCAAGACTGCATATACTCACAAAAGCTTATACCATGGAAAACTGCATAGAACAACATTCAAAGACCTGCTTCTTGGCAATAGCTGACATAACATTGACAAAAGACCTGATAAATACATGCAAGACTTATGAATGCAAATGTTACAGAAAGACCTGAATATCATGACAGAGATACAAACAAATGATCTGTCATGCAACATACATTCAAGAGCTGCTATCAAGCATATATTCAAGACTGTACATATTCAGACATAACATTCAAAGATCTGCATATACATACATTCAAAGACGAAACACATAAGCATATACATACAGCAAAGACCTGCATATACATGTTTGAGGTAGAACAAAAGGCACAAGATCGAATTGAGGGAACTTTTATTGTCTCTGCTAACTACTAGTCTACCAGTTTAATTTACCAGTAAATTACAAGAAGGTTTAGCATTACTTTGCAAAAACTAAAAGAACTTACTAACCTATGGAAGCGAACTGACATAAGAACAACGATTAAGTGTTTAAGAGCCTGCGTTTTTTCCTTGGCAATATATGCTTGTGAGACATGGAACATTGACAAAGAGACGGGAAAAATCATGAATGACTTTGAATGCAAATGTTACAGAAGAGTACTTAGAATATCATGGACAGAGAAGAGAACAAATGATTCTGTTCTGCAACAGCTTGATATTAAAGAGAGTTGACTATTCAAAAGCATATGATCAAGAATAATTACATATTTCGGAGAGTGAACCGAGTAAACGCTGGTTGAAACCGAACACACCACCGAAGGATAAGCACAAGAGCTCCAATTGGTACTGAAGGCTGTGCATGTACATCCGTTCTTGATTGTTTCATCCGGTCTTTGGCTGTTTATATATCACATTAGAATGATAAAAACGAGATAAGAACGATCGCGAGAGAGAGAGAGAGAACTTTCTCTATGTGTACGGAGAACTGGCTGTTCGCAAAAGAACAATGGAACTACCCTTCTTCGTTATGTGTACGTTAATAAAAGAGACGAAGTGTTTATATAAAAGAGACGAAGTGTTTATATAAAAGAGACGAAGTGTTTATATAAAAGAGACGAAGTGTTTATATAAAAGAGACGAAGTGTTTATATAAAAGAGACGAAGTGTTTATATAAAAGAGACGAAGTGTTTATATAAAAGAGACGAAGTGTTTATATAAAAGAGACGAAGTGTTTATATAAAAGAGACGAAGTGTTTATATAAAAGAGACGAAGTGTTTATATAAAAGAGACGAAGTGTTTATATAAAAGAGACGAAGTGTTTATATAAAAGAGACGAAGTGTTTATATAAACGAGACGACGGTGTCTGGTCTCAGTATACTAAATTGGGAAAAGCTTGCGATGAACCGATCTGCCATGAAGCTGGTTCTGAACACTCGTCTTTTTCTTCTTCTTCTTCGTTCGCTCTACTCCAACCACTTGTTAAACCAGTCTTTGTGGTTGGTATGTGATTTTCACCTCAGAGCATGAGTCCGTTACTTCAGAGTGTGAGTTCCTTACCTCAGAGCGTGAGTTCGTTGTGACAGTTAAGCGTCTACAGATCTGTAAGTCAGCACATTCAGTTTCTGCATTTAAAAAAATATTTGGGTTCGCCTCCCATTGGTAGGACAGACACACACAAATTAAAATAAAATAAAATTTGTAAATGGATACATGAATAATAAAAAAAACCGATTTTTTCCCTGATGAAAATATATTTGTTGACACTTTGATTCTTTGTTTACTTTTGTGTTTTGCTAAAGAGCTTCGTCTTGTTAGAGAAGGGAATATGGATAGGAAGTATACTCGAGCCGAGATATATAACTAGACAATAACATAGCTTAAACCAATAAGCTTATAGCAAGTTTGTGCAAACACTGTTTCATCGAACCTTACCTGATTATTCTGTGTCTAGTTAAAACGAAGCTTTTGTGAAAGACACTCCTCAGTAAAGCTATTTTTTTAAATGGCTGGCTGGTTGTGTTCGTAAGAGCGCATGAGAGTAAGTGGTTTGAATCCTGTGTTTGGTAGTTTGTTTTATCAAAAGCTCTTAACACTTGTACACTGTCTATTTATTGATGATATTCATTGCTTCCGCTGCTTCCCATAGGGAACTCCTTGTTCTCATCTTGAACCGATGGCAGTTTAGTGATAAGAGACGAGCACCGATGGTGGCACCCTGAGTACATAGACGTCGATTCTATTTAGTTGTCCAGTTGTGCTATCTTTATGTTGTCCAGTGAATTGTCCACCACAATCAGATAGAAGACATTCAGTTATATAAAACAACACCAACTTACTGCTCAATGTTCAAGTGTATTTGACAGGTGACTGTTTGCTCTGCGACACCAAACATCCCGGGAAGGCCTTGTTTGTGCAACTTAACATCAACAAATCAGCAGTCGCTATATTGTGGTCGTCCTCTTGATTCAAGGTATGTGTACATTTAAACTACGCCATAGTCGTCTCACGTGTGAATTTAAATATTTAAATATTGATTGATTGATAGGACCATCATCATTGCACTTCGGTGAGTTACCATACGTCCTCCGATCTCTTTCTTACACAGAAATATCCCAGCGGCAGTGCACGATCTCCGTAGCATCAGCGAAGGTCCCCGATGTAATTTAGAAGATGGTGAAGATATTTTGTAAGAATTATATTTTAAAACTTTGTCTAAAGAATTTTGCCCTGGCAGTGGCTTTCCAACCTGCTCTTCTCAATTTTGAACTGCCAAGGGTTCTTCTACGTGTTCAAATTGAACACGGGACCTACGTTTTATTATCCGTCTCTGATAGGACTAGGAACTCGATCTCACACTGAAATCTGGAATCTCTGGAAAAGTATATCGTTGGTTCCACGAGGGAGAGAACTGAGTATATTTGGATGTTAAAAATGGCTTATTCGGGACATTGACATGGATTCTCCGAAAGGAGTTAATTCTTATTTTTCATGTTTGTTGACCTATACGTTCTGATATAACCAAAATAAGGCTCGTCCAAATGTTAATAGGGAAAGAGACTAGGCTTAAAGAGGCGTTAATTCTCTACATCGCCCGTCTGCCCAGCGTGTTCGTAGCGCTTTGGACAACGATGGACAAGCTCCCTGTGAGTGCGGGTTCAATTCCGCGGGCTGGCAGAAAAACCACAGGTTCACCAGATTCACGGTGTTCGTGGCACCGAACCGAAGGGTTACGATGTCCATGGCACCGAGCCGAAGAGCTGAAAACTCAAGTGCTTCTGGATCGGTTAAAAAAACAGACATTCTCTACATAGCAAACAACCAAACAAATCAGGAAAACCGTGAGGGAAAATAACGTTAAGAAAATGTACTTCATTTCTGTACAAATATGTTAGCATTTTATTTTATTTTTGTATTTGAAAGAAAAGAAAAGAAGAAGACCACGGAAGATTGATTCAGCATGTAACTGATGGGCTGAACATGACGTCTGCAGAGGCGGGACATCTGGTCTATGAGAGAGAGAGAAATTCCGGAGGACTGTAGGGTGGCAAAGTTCTGCTCAGGACAAACTATTCGATGATGATGATGATTTGAACGCAGTCAGAAACTTCACAATATGGCTTGTCTCGCCAATGCTGGTGATAGCCATATTAGTCTTCTCTGTTGTACAGAAATCGATAATTGTTCAAAATGTGTTCGATATTTTTCTTTTTTATAGTCCTACTTATCGGTAGTTCACATATTTAGTTTTTATTTCTGAAAAAAGTGGTACCTAAGTCTGCTTTGACATTTGAAGATTACGACTTGCTACTTTCTTTTGGTGAACCACAGCAACGTATTTGTTCGTGAATTCGCTTCTTGTGCTAGTGGTCCGGGCTTTCAAGTCGACCCAACTTCAATTTGGTACCAGGAAAATCCCTGGGAAGTAAAGGTGGCCTGTATGATGTTGATCACATCACCCATCGTGTGCCGACGGTCAATGAAAAACACGGCCCCTAACACCATATTACCCTATACTCCACGTCGTATAAAAAGAATTCCTAAATTTTTTTTTTTACTCACTTTCTTTTGGGCATGGAATTGTTAGAATTCTCCCTACAGCAGAATGTCTAGTTGATCGGGTGTTTTGTTTTCTCAGGTTAGTTGCTTGTGACAGGCCTTTCTTCTTTATTTATGCTTCTATCAAGTTAAGATAACTTCCCTGTCTCGAGTAATTTCATTGTCAATCTTTCACTCTCGTTATTACCAGGTATGTTGCAATGAAATTCCTCCTCATGTAGTGTATCGCGCAGAGCGTCGCTCTCATTACACTATTATTGCGTCTCCGCCATCTTTATCTTAACGGTTTCCATAATGTTCTGTTGGCACTGTCCTCTCGACAGTTCCCTGCCTCTTCCTCCACGAACCATCTTCTTTTTTCGACAGCACACTGTTACCGGGTTGTTAACCCAGTGTCGTGGTTTTATGTATTTGTCTTGCTTTATCTGGTGACTTGTGTGATGGTTTTCTTAGTTCCCTGGCAGAATTCAACTACGTTATCTATTCATTTTTTCCTTTGTCTTGCTCTCGTCTTTCTTTCTGATATTATGTTGTGGGAAGCTTCATAGACAGTTTGGTCTGTTCGCATTCTTACTAAGTGGCCAAACCACTTCATTCTCTGTTTCGCTATATAGTTCAAGCATGGTCTGTTCCAACCCTTTATCTGATGCTGGTATTAGTAACTCTGTCGATTCTTGTGTTGTTGGTGACTTTGCGGAGACATCTCTCTCTCGCTCTCTCTCTCTCTCTCGATCGTTCTTTTTGACCATTTTGATCATTTTTATTGTGATATATAAAAGCCTTTGCCAAGAACGTATTTTTACGTCACATCATTCAGCGCCATTTGGATCTGCTGACAGATCTGTCTCACACGAACCATGCATTCTGTTATTCTCACTGTCTATATGTTCTTCGTGTCCCGTTTGACACGTAAAGCTTCCACAAAAGATTCTAATTTTAGCAGTTCTGCCACCTTTCTACCAATTGTTCCCTATGTCAGGCCGCAATCTTTCAGTACCTTTTCTATACTTCTCTATGTTTACTTTGGACATCTATGCCTTATTTTCCCATCCGCTACCCATCAGAGATCCCTTCTAGCCAATGTCCCTACTGTATTGACATACATGACCAACCCACATCCATCTTCGTCTTTTAGTGATGGTCTTCAATGATGCACAATTTGTTCGTTTTAAAAGCTCTTCTTTAGTTATTGGTCTCTCTCAACCACTTGGGTTTAATGGGGCGACAATATTTCAGCTTCAAAGACATTCGATTGTTTATGCACCAACATTCCGCAATGTGTAAGTCTTGTTGAATGTATATATTTTACTCTTCTAGGTTCGGGATGTTTTAAGAATTTTCTGTAGATTTTTGTTTTAAAAATTCAATTTTCTTTTTATCACGTGTCTAAAGTTCCATGATTAATGTCCTCCGTGTTCCCCTACGCCTCCTTTACTCCAGCTGTTAATGTGATGTCCAATGCATTGCATGTCTTGGCCGCCTTTATGAGGACGTATCATGAAGACATATCCAAGTTATCGTCTCCCTTGTATCTCTGTTGATGTCCTACAGGCTAGTTAGTTCATGAAGTCTCATATTGCTTATCTTACTTGCCCGAGTGGTTACCGGGTCCCAAATTTGGGGTGTAAAAAATAGAACCACTGTTACCTACCACGCATGTCGTAAGAGGCGACTAAGGAGGTTTGGAAGAAATCGGATGCACATGTCCTAAACGTGTAGAAGTCTATGCGTTTAGGGGCCTACAAACCAATATGCAACGTATACACATTCTTGGCAAAGATCAAACATATCACAAAGACTGATTAAAATTGGTCGTAAAGAACGAACGCAAAGAAGAAGGAGAAGAAGAGCTAATCTTATCTTTCCGTGTATACCCAAGTATTCTTCTATTTAACACTTATACTGTTTTCTAAATATAAAGTATTTTACAACAATAACATAACCGTGCATATTTCTTACTCTAGGGTGAAGGAGAGAAAGAGGGAGAAGAAGAAGGAGAAGAAGAGAGAGAGAGATAGAGAGAGATAATGTCAATGATAAAGAAAATCCCAGTACTTTATGTTTACGTAATCGTATTGATTTTTAAAAAAGCTGACGTGTTTTTATTACGTGAACAACGTGTAGGCACATAATTCCTGATTTTTATTGCTTCTTTATGATCGGACCAAGTTTTGATATCCCCCTTACCTCTCTAAACTGTACCGCCCTAACGCTTAGTAGTACAGCAGCAAATGCACACCACTCTTATTTATTCTTTGCCTTCCTCTGTCTTGTGTTCTAGCTATGGTTCATATATTTCACTTCTTCTTCTACTGCTCTCCTTCTGGTCATTTTGGATCTTCCACGTTTTGTTATACCCTCTTGTGTCCATTTTAGTGCAAGTTTCATGACAGTTAGTCTCCATGTGTTGCACATGTGCGATCTATCTCCAGCTTCTCTTTTGGATGAGAGTGTTCATTTACTCTTGTTGACATTATGCATGCAGTACTTGATTAGCGATAGTATTTGACCAGAGCACGTGAATGATCTTTCGCAGACAAGTTTGGACATATCGTGTTCCGTCATTCTCCAGCATTCTGATCCCTATAGTCAAGTTGATAGTACACAGCTGAGGTATTTATTAATCTTGGTTCTGATATTGCATTAGGCTGATTTCCAGACCGTCTGAAGAATCATGCACTTTGTACTTTACACATACTACTTTTAATATTAGATGCAGCTCCTCCTTCCTCGATAATAACACTTCCAAGATATGTGAAAGCAGTTGTATTTGGAAGAATTGCACTTCTAGTCGTCCCTTCTCCTGAGAAGGGTAACTTCTATAAAGTTATCATGATAAAAAAATATCGGAGATCCTCACAGTGCTACAGAGCTCGCGCTTTGTCTCTAAGATATTTCCATGTAAGACAAAAAATTTAATCACAAATGATTATTTGTCATCGTGTATAAATGATATGGGGAACGGATTAAAGTAGCGCACAATCGTTCACCTATCGACTAGGGCTTAAGAGGGTTGTAGGTTCAATCCCACACTCGACGTTCCACATGGGAGAAAATGAATTGGCTATTCTACCACCTGCACACTAGGTTCTGAAAATATTAAGTAACTTCATACACTAAGGTCTGGAAAGGTTACAGGAAATTTTATTTATTAAAAATGATGATGGGATTAAAAATGATGATGGGATTAAAATAAATTTCGTACAAAGTCAAGAAATTGTTGGTTTGGTTTTTATGATTGATTGAAATATTATCTTTATGTTAATATTTCTCAGATTAGGCTGTGACGACTGGACGGAGACGTATGTTTTACCTATCCCACCACCTCAACATGTGACACCAGAGGAGAAACAATTGGTTATGAACATACCAAGGTATTTACGCATTTTCTTTTCTTTTTTATGTGTTTTGTTTTCAATTCGGTTGTTTATTCATTTATATATCAATCATGTCGTCATACACACATGTCCGCGATCACACATACATGCAAACACGTACAAACAAAGTACTATAGTTTTACAAAATACAGAAACAGTGACAATAAACAGCAACGTTTCGACCAAAAGGCCTTTATCAAGCAAACGACACAACAGGAGTGACGAATTATAGAGAACACTTACAAATGGACGATAACGGAAAAATGCAAATGCATCTAATGAACTGGGAATAAAAACGAATAACGAAATGAGTGCAACACAAAACTAGAAGTGGAAAGAAGAGAAACAATATACAATCAAGTGAAAATACAAATTATATATATGCACGCGCATACACACATACATGCACGCGCATACACACACACATATACACGAACATCTGATATATATGTATATATCTCAGTGTGTGAGAGTCATCGTGGCACAGTGGCTAGAGCGCGATAATAAGATAAGAAACGGAGAAGAGTTCCGATTAAAACTTGTTAGATATAGCAGTCCAATTTGTAGACAATTTGCTTCATCTTTTCTGAGTTCAAAGACAATTTGTAATGGGTAATGTTTACTAGTTTTACAGTCGTCTGCTTTCAGTAAAATAATATCTAGTTATTGTGTATCTGATTCCTATCGATCGTCTACTTTTTCCATTTTTATTCGTCTGCTGTGATTTCTCATAAAACATTTTAAAAAGTCATGTCTTTCTCTTTTTCTGATCGTCTGTAATAAATGTGTGTGTTGACCTCTCTCAGAACCTTCTTATTGACCTTACTCATCATCTCCACTTTGACTACACTCCGCATCTCTTCATTGACATCACTCAGCATCCCTTCATTGACATCACTCAGCAGCATCCCTTCATTGACATCACTTAGCATATCTTCATTGACATCACTCAGCATACCTTCATTGACATCACTTAGCCCATCTTCATTGACATCACTCAGCATCCCTTCATTGACATCACTCAGCACACCTTCATTGACATCACTCAGCACATCTTCATTGACATCACTCAGCATCTCTTCATTGACTACATTCCGCATCTCTTCATTGACATCACTCAGCACATTTTCATTGACATCACTCAGCATCTCTTCATTGACATCACTCAACATCTCTTCGTTGACATCACTCAGCATCTCTTCATTGACATCACTCATCATCCCTTCATTGACATCACTCAGCATCTCTTAATTGACATCACTCAGCATGCCTTCATTGACATCACACATCATCTCTTCATTGATATCACTCAGAACATCTTCATTGACATCACTCAGCACACCTTCATTGACATCACTCAGCACATCTTCATTGACATCACTCAGCATCCCTTTATTGACATCACTCAGCATCTCTTCATTGACATCACTCAGCATCTCTTAATTGACATCACTCAGCATCTCTTCATTGACATCACTCAGCATCCCTTTATTGACATCACTCAGCATCCCTTCATTGACATCACTCAGCATCCCTTCATTGACATCACTCAGCATCTCTTAATTGACATCACTCAGCATGCCTTCATTGACATCATACATCATCTCTTCATTGACTTCACTCAGCACACCTTCATTGACATCACTCAGCATCCCTTTATTGACATCACTCAGCATCTCTTCATTGACATCACTCAGCATCTCTTCATTGACATCACTCAGCATCCCTTTATTGACATCACTCAGCATCCCTTCATTGACATCACTCAGCATCCCTTCATTGACATCACTCAGCATCTCTTAATTGACATCACTCAGCATGCCTTCATTGACATCACACATCATCTCTTCATTGACATCACTCAGCCTCCCTTCATTGACATCACTCAGCATCTCTTCATTGTCCTCACTCTGCATCTGTTCATTGACATCACTCAGCATCCCTTTATTGACATCACTCAGCATACCTTCATTGACATCACTCAGCATCCCATTGACATCACTCAGCATCCCTTAATTGACATCACTCAGCATCCAATGGAAACATTTATGTGGACTCCCTTGATCACCTTAAGTCATGTTAACAGGTCTTTGAATTCTCAGCATTCTTCTGTAAAACCAAATCTCTAAGCATAAGAATTAGAAATATGCTTAGAAAAGACCAAGAGATTGCTCAAACAATAAGTGCTTGTTCCTGGAGGGAATAGTAGGACAAGGCGTAATCTACAACTTTCGTTTGGCCTAACACAAGATGATAATTAGACAATATATTTTCCCTTCACAGGGAGATCTCCAAGAACTTGATCCCTCATAACATAACAGTGTTTGTCGATGAACAAGGTAAGTATTGAGTATTGTTATATGGATATGATGAATATTTGGGTGTTCAGCAATAAATACAAATGCCTTTAGATATGAGTTAGGACTTTTTAACTTCTTCTTCCGCCGTGTGGTGCCGGGGCCGTAAGGGAAGCAAAGAACAGTACCACTGCGACCTTCAAGACTTGTCGTAGGAGGCCTCTGAGGTAGGGGCCTAGGGAAGCTACCCTAGTAAAATAAAATCGCAGAAATCGAATGTGCTGACCTAATTGTAGGCACATAACCTTTGCACAATGTACAATAGTTCTTAGGCTCAGACCACATACAGATTAGATCACACAGCGTGATTAACAAGTTGTCGATATGCAGCGTTCGAAGAACTTCTTCTTGGGATCGCTATTTAGATGGTTATACTGTCAGATGTGTTTTTATGATGAAGTCAAATGTTGCCTGGAGCTCATCTCTGACGCCGTCTAGTTTTTGAATGTAGTGACTTTACTATGCGAGGCTCGGTAGATCGATGAACAAGGTAAGATTTATCGGATGGTAAAATCATCATTCATAAGCGTAAGATGCGTGATACTATGGTTTATGGTGCATCTTCTGGCCAAGTATCGATGACCAGCATCTTTTTAGATGGAGAGATAGTTCATCTCAAACCTCCTTATTCAAGTTAGAGCAAACACAGCATGTCGGCAACGGTCAGCGGCGAGACATTGGAAACCCTCTCACTCCAGTATGACCTTACATTGAAAACAAAATTGCCAAGATGTACACACATATCCCATGTGCAGAATTTGAAAACAAAATTGCCAGATGACACACATATCCCATGTGCAGAATTTGAAAACAAAATTGCCACGATGTACACACATATCCCATGTGCAGAATTTGAAATCAACCGGTATAAAATACGGTAATAGGACTAGATAGTTCAAGTATAGAATCTCTATACCACGAACAACAGGCAACCATTAAAATAGGAGATGAAATAGCTGAATGGTTCGAGATTCAAGAGGGTACGACAAGGATGTATCTTGTCACCATACTTATTCAACATATATGCGGAGAACATCATGAGGAATGTAAAAGACAATGCCAACTATGGGAATTACGACCCTCTCACTATAGGCGGAAAATGCATACCAGAGCTTAGATACGCAGACGATACAGTATTATTATCCACCAGCAAAGAAGGTTTGGAAAACCTAATCATGACGACCAAAAACATAGTGAAGACCAACATCTATATTTGAATACACAAAAACAAAAATCATGTCAACTGACAAAGCAAAAGGCTCACCTGACATCCAAGTAAACAATGAAGAACTCTAATGTGTAGAGAGCTACGAATATCTTGGCTCAATAATTAATAATAACGGTGACTGCTCCAAAGAGATCTCAAGAAGACTGGCAATAGCATTCAAGAAGTTAAACACAATGAAGAACATGTGGCAAAGCACCAGCAAAATACTAAAATTAAAAATATTGAGAGCATGCATTTTCCCAGTGGCTACTTATGGTTGTGAATCATGGACTATTACACAAAATTTAAGAACGAAAATCCAGTCCTTCGAAACTAAATGCTACAAAAAGATCCTACGAATACCATGGACAGAAAAAGAAAGAACACTGATGTCCTGAAAGAACTAAATGTTAAAGAGAATTGACTGATAAACAACATACTATACAGAAAAATTAGATACTTTGGTCACATCAAGCGTCACGATGGCCTGGAAAGAACAATTCTAGAGGGCAGGGTCCCAGGACGCAGAGGCAGAGCAAGAAGAAGATGGCTACAAGATATTAAAGAAACCATGAACATGACCATCACGAAGTGGGTGAACTAGTAAGAGACAGTGTGAATTTCAGATGTGCTGCAAAGAGAGCAACGTCCTATAAAGGATACGCACCTTGATGATGATGAGTTCAAGTTCAACGCCAACCACAGTCTAAACACAACCAATATCCGCTATATTGAAACCGGAAATCCACTTTTAAACTCAAAAACCTACCATTAACAATTATTATTATTATATTCCTCTTGTAACCTTATACGTTACGTAGGGTCTGCAAGCAATTTTCCACATCCTGGTCAACTAGTTGAATCTCTTCTATGGAATTGAGTCCCATATATCGCACTCTCTCAGTAACATTCGTTTCGGAGTTTCCTATAACGTTCTTTCTTTCTGGAACCATTTGCCTTCAACTTCAACATTTGCTTTGTAATTCGTTGATCATTTCTTCTCAAAGTATGCCCAACATATCTCCATCTTCAACATTTGCTTTGTAATTGGTTGATCATTTCTTCTCAGAGTATGCCCAACATATCTCCATCTTCAACATTTGCTTTGTAATTGGTTGATCATTTCTTCTCAGAGTATGCCCAACATATCTCCATCTTCAACATTTGCTTTGTAATTGGTTGATCATTTCTTCTCAGAGTATGCCCAACATATCTCCATCTTCAACTTTCTTTGAATTGTTACAGTGGTTGTTCAGAATTTCTCTACTTCATCACTTATTTGGCTATTTTATGATTGATATGTATAATATTGTCTTACTACAGTAAAGGTGATCACACCAACGTATGGTTACCTCCATCGTTCAGGCAATTTGACAAATGTTTCGTTGATTTCGAGTAAATGACATCACCGTTCACAATGGCAAACTATGAACGTAAAGTATTGCCTAATCACAACACGTTTGCTATGTTAATGACGTCTTGTAGTAGGTTTAAGTATTGTTCTTTAGGTTGTGGGTTTGTTAATTGTTATAGTATCCCCCTTTTTTGCATAGTCGTTTTAGCCAGTATTGGTTACTAAGGGGTTTTCTTTCGGAACGTTAGAGTTGCAAATCCGAGATCCAGTCCTTTATTTACCCAGCACAGTGTTTATTATATTGAGTTTGTTCTCATGGTTCCTTAAGGCTTTGATTTGCGGTTATACATTCATGTGATGGTTAATTTGTTGTAGCTTCTATTTCTAGGTTCGGTACCTTTGGGGATTTGGTCCACATTCCACAACTTGTCTTCATCTTTGGTTCATTTTTAGGTTCATCTTCATCTTGTTCTTGTCTTCCTAGGGTTCATCTCATCTTGTTCATTGTCTCTGTTCATCTTTGGATACATTCATTTGTTTAGTATATATATATATATTTATATAAAGCAGTGGCGATCCATTTCTAATATGTTGTAGTACTGATGTTATTATCTCATCCTTATTTTAGTTCTGATTGCTGATGTTATTATTGTCATGTCCTCATTTTAGTTCTGATTGCAGGATGTTATTATTGTCATGTCCTCATTTTAGTTCTGATTGCTGATGTATTATGTCTCATTTGTTCTATTGCAGATGTTATTATTTCATGTCCTCATTGTCATTGCAGGATGTTATTATTGTCATGTCCTCATTTAGTTCTGATTGGGATGTTTTATTGTCATGTCCTCATTTTAGTTCTGATTGCAGGATGTTATTATTGTCATGTCCTCATTTTAGTTCTGATTGCTGATGTTATTATTGTCATGTCCTCATTTGTTCTGATTGCGGATGTTATTATTGTCATGTCCTCATTTTAGTTCTGATTGCTGATGTTATTATTGTCATGTCCTTATTTTAGTTCTGATTGCTGATGTTATTATTGTCATGTCCTCATTTTAGTTCTGATTGCTGATGGTATTATTAGATGATGGTGCAAAGGAAATGCTACGATTTATGATTGATACATTATAATTGAAAATTCCTAATTTAGTTTTTAAACTAGATAACTTGGATTTCTATATGTTATTTAGTCCTTGAAAAGCTGATGTTACTTTGACAATTCATAGCTACTATAGTGACGTACAAATGTGCCCCAATCACACCACCAACCACTGTAGTGACTTTTTATATAGGGCACTTTATCTCTTTATGCTAAATCTTTCTTTTTCGAACGCTCCATATCGATCACTTGTTAAAGCACTCTTTGTGATTTGTATGTGATCTCAATCTTTCACTAAGAGCGATTGTACGTTGCGTTAGTTATGCTCCTACAAGTAAGCCAGCACAGCCGATTTCTGCAACGCTGTTTTATTTACTAGGGTAGCTCTCTTAGATCTTTACCTCAGTCGCCTCTTGCGTCATGTCTCGTAGGTTGCAGTGTTTCTAATCTTTGTTCCCATCCCTTCCGTAACCCAGGCTATTTAATCTTTCATATATTTGGACACAGATAAACACTTTTAAAGCTCATATATATATATATATATATATATATATATATATATATATATATATATATATATATATATATATTATTGAATAATATATTTTATGGTGTTCCCTACTGCAATGCACATTTAACAACAATGTCTGTGGGATAAAATTGCTGGGGTAATAAAACAGTTACAGATTAGAACAAATTAATATTCATAGTATGAAAATCGTGGCATATCCTTTACAGGATGTCACCATCAACAACAGCAAGCGAGTCGTCGATTTTCAAGGCACCACTTATACGCTCAGTAGTTTGCGTTGATTTCTGACACGTGGCAGGCACTTTATAGCCTAATGTCTGAAAATACAACAGAACATTTCAGTGAGTGCCTTACTTTAGAGATGGGATTACAGAATTTTAACAAATACTTTGTTTGACATCTGACAGCAACACATTAACAGACTCCAGTTAACAAGCAATGACTTCAATATGAGAATAAACATCGACAAAACCAAAGTAATGACATTTGCTAGAGAAGAAAACGCTACCAATCTCTCTATCGGCAAACATCAATTAAAGCAAGTTAAAGACTTTAAATAGGAAGCATATTTTTTTCATCAAATGGAAGAATAACTAACGAAATCCAACATAGATGCAATAAATCAAATCATAGGACAAATGACACCAATTTTGAAATGCAAGCATGTCACCCTGGGCACTAAAAGAGCATTTGTAACTCAACCTTTTCCGAATATTATCTTCCTAATATATGGGGATGCCAACAAAAGATTAAACGATACATAAGAATGGATAAAATAAAATATATAGATGAATTGGCAGGCGAAGTAGAAGAAGCAGCATAAAAAGAAAATATGAGGGACTTGTATAATATCACAAGGAAGCTATAATATCACAACAGGAAAATACAAACAATCAAGTGGCCTTTTAAAAGACAAGAGAGGCAAAGTAATTAGCAACACTAAAGAACAAATGAAGATATGGAAAGAACATTTTGAAGAACTGCTTAATATGCCAAAACCACAGGTTCCACCGGAAATAGAGCCAGCTGAAGAGGAGTTACAAATTAACTGTGAAAGACCAAGTAAAGAAGAAATAATGAAGGTCATAAAACACTTAAAGGATAGAAAAGAAGCTGGGCCAGACTATATTTTAACATAGGCCTTCAAGGCAGATAAAGATATCTCAACAGAGTTACTATACAAATTACTAGGTAAGATATGGGAGAGAAGAGATACCAATAGAGTGGAAAGAAGATCATTTAGTCAAACTACCAAAGAAGGAGACATGTATGAATGTACAAACCTATAGAGGGATAATACTATTTTATATCAGTGATGTACAAACAGGATAAAATACTAAACAGGATTATACTGATAGACTTAAAGAGGCCATAGATAAACAACTGAGAGAAGAACAGGCAGGGTTTCGCAAGAAAAGATCATGCACAGATCAGATAGCTACACTGCGCATTATAGTAGAATAAAGCTTAGAGTGGAACTCACCACTATACATAGGTTTTGTGGACTACGAAAAGGTGTTTGATAGTCTAGATAGAGTCATTATGGAGTTCCACCCAAGATTGCAAACCTAATAAAGGAATGAAATGCAGAGTCATACACGAGGGCCATTTGGCAGAATCCTTTGAGATAAGAACTGGGGTGAGACAGGGATGCCTGTTATCACCATTTCTGTTCTTGCTGGCCATAGATTGGATCATGAAATCAACAACAACAGATAACAGATTGGGAATACAATGGGCACTTATGAAACAACTAGAGGACCTGGATTTTGCATACTATCTGGCATTGCTGTCCCACAATCACGCACAGATTAAAGATAGAATGAATATTCTAAATAATACGTATCAGCAACTAGGATTTAAAATACAAAGGGAAAAGACCAAGATCAAGAGAATAAATGTAGTAAATGTAAACTAGATTATGCTCGAGGAAAGAGCTCTACAGGATGTAAAAATAGCTCTACAGGATACAAAAAGCAAGGGGAAACTTTATTACATTGAGTAAGATATGGAAGTTAAAGGAGATAAAACAAACACAAAGAGGAGAATCTTTCAATCAAATGTGAAGTCAATGCTGTTCTATGGCTCGGAAACATGGAAGACAACAAAAGAAACCACCAGAAATCTACAGACCTTCATAAATGGATGTTTACGTAGAATAGAGGGACTGAGATGGTATGATAAGATTACAAACGAGGAACTCAGAGAAAGAACTAAGCAGATACCAGTGGAGTAAGAGCTCGGGAAGAGACGCTGGCGATGGATAGGACATTGAGAAAACCGACCGGAAGCATTACAAGACAGGCATTGTTTTGGAACCAGAAAGGAAGAGGAATAGGGAAGGTATATACATACCTGGTGAAGAGAGCTGGAGGCTGATATTAAAAGGATAGGTAAAACATGGAAAGAATTGGAAGGGATGGCAAGAGAGAGGAAGAACTGGAAGAAGTTTGTTGAAGATTTGTGCTATGTTGGAAGTTGAAAGAGAGAGGAAGAGATGGAAGAAGTTTGTTGAAGATTTGTGCTATGTTGGAAGTTGAAAGAGAGAGGAAGAGATGGAAGAAGTTTGTTGAAGATTTGTGCTATGTTGGAAGTTGAAAGGTGAAGAAGAAGAAGAAAGATTTTAAATACACAGTGAGCATTTTTTTCATCAAATGGAAGAATAACTAACGAAATCCATTATAGATGCAATAAATCAAATCATAGGACAAATGACACCAATTTTGAAATGCAAGCATGTCACCATGAACACTAAAAGAGCATTTGTAACTCAACCTTTTTCCGAATATTATGCTATCAGTGCCAAACCTGGACATCAAACGATAGAAGTAAACGATAGAAGTAAACGATAGAAGTAAACGATAGAAGTAAACGATAGAAGTAAACGATAGAAGTAAACGATAGAAGTAAACGATAGAAGTAAACGATAGAAGTAAACGATAGAAGTAAACGATAGAAGTAAACGATCAGAAGTAAATGAAGTATACGATAGAAGTACGATGAAGTAAAAAAAGAACGATTAGAAAGTAAAGATACAAGAAAATGAAGTAAACGATAGAAGTAACGATAGAAGTAAACGATAGAAGTAAACGATAGAAGTAAACGATAGAAGTAAACGATAGAAGTAAACGATAGAAGTAAACGATAGAAGTAAACGATAGAAGTAAACGATAGAAGTAAACGATAGAAGTAAACGATAGAAGTAAACGATAGAAGTAAACGATAGAAGTAAACGATAGAAGTAAACGATAGAAGTAAACGATAGAAGTAAACGATAGAAGTAAACGATAGAAGTAAACGATAGAAGTAAACGATAGAAGTAAACTAATCACGACAGAAATGAAGTTTCTACGCAGAATGCTTGGAGTATTAAAAAAAGAGACTGGTTTAGAAATGAAGATATCAAGAAAAAAATGAGAGCAACATCATAACTGATCTCCATCAGGAAACAACAAATTAAATGGTTCGGACACATAAACTGATTATCAACAATTGATAAGAATGAACCTCAAAAGCGCAATGATACACCGATACAGTGGATACAAAGCGCAATGAACGTCGTCCAAGCAAAAAGTGGACCACATAATTAACGTCAGTGAAAAACGATATTTATGAAGCTCACACATAAGCCTGTGCTAGAAATCTCTTATTATCCTGACCATGTGAAACAAAACAAAATTAGAGAAGGAAAAAAGAGAAAAGATGATATTTAATAATTAGAAATTTTCATCAACAAAATTAACTATCTTTTTGTGATATTTACAGATGAAGATCCAAATCTTAAACCATGTATAGAAACCAACCCTGCAGTGACCTGGGATATCGATAAACGACCTAATGGTTATTGGACACCGAAAAACAAATGGATGTCCTTGCTTTGCTTAGAACCAGAACTGACAGCACAGTGGGCTACTCATGTTTGAAAACACAAATGTCTGGGTTTATGGAGACTCCAACGGGTTCCGTTTAAGTAGTGTCTTCTTAAACTTAGTGGCGACTGTTCCTGTCAAACCAGGTTACTGGCCTTTCCAATTCATTCACAGAAATCATGTGAACAACATAAACTTCAGATTTACTCCGTCAGAATATCCATTATATCTGGGTCAAGTATGGCGAAAAAGATTGCCTTATGGAGGCGTGGCTAAACAAATTGACAGCATTTCTTCGACGGGCGCTCACGTTATTGTGATCCACTATTATTTGCATGTCGCCCCTTCTCATATGAATATAATATTTCTACGTTTAAAGGCTGTACATGACGCTTTAGAAAGACTCATTAATAGAAATCCAAACGTTATCGTAGGAATTCGAGGCCCACATGTGTCCTCCATAGAACTAAATTACAATCATGCAGTAGGCGGGGACAACCTCGGAACATATTTAATAGAGATGATACGGTATGTCTTCAAAGATCTCAGAAACAAAATTGTCTTTCTTGACGGCTGGGAAATGACAGTATCTTTAGAGAATGCAAATTTCCATCCAACAGGTACTGTACCGTTTGAAATGATAAGAACTCTCTTAGCATTCAAATGTAATTGAGACGTCACACAAGACTTGCAATTACTACTTTTTATTGTTTACTGTGTGCGGTTTCTATTATCACGACAATATGTCTTCAACAAATTACAAGTTTATTATGTAGTTAGGAAAGAGCTTCTTCTTCTGCTATCAACTTCTGCAGTACGAATCAGTGGCGGCTCGTAATCATTTTTGTTTGTGGGGCTAGGCTCAAATATTCGGACAAATTATGGTTTTAGTTTAGATTATATTTTAGTATTTACTATTATTTGTCTATTCAGAGAAGTTATCCCCCTTTTACTAGAACGTACATAGTCGTACACAGACGTATATTTATTGAACGGACGATTACCGTAAACTATTATATAATGGTTAGTAAATTATTATATATCATTCGAATATATGATTTGTATACTATCTCTGCTATTGCTTGGAGTGACCATTGACTGGGTGATGCGAAAACATTGCAGGAGCAAAAGTGGCATCGATTGGCTAGAAACTATTCAACTAGAAGATTTGGATTTTGTCAATGATATTCATATTTGTAAAACAACCAAAATATGCAAAGAAAAAACAGACAACTTGTCATCTATAGCATCAAAAGTTGGACTGCAGATAAGCTACGAAAAAACAAATATAAGGAAGACACCTATGTAAAGTAATGCAGATATCACCCTGGAATCTAAAACGATAAAAATAACAGAGCAGTTCACCTATTTAGGCAGCAATTTTGCACAGGAAATTTTTAAAAAGAAATTATGATACGAATTGGTAAAGCAACATCAGCTTTTAAAAGTCTAAATAAAATATGGAACTGCAAGTTATATAGTATTAAAACTAAATTACGAATAACCAATAGTCAATAACCAATACAAATTTTCAATTCAAATGTATCAATCCTAACATATGCCAGAGAGAGTTGGAAAATGACTAAGATACAGAAAGCAAGTTGAATGCTTTTGACAATAGATGTCTGTGAAAAATAATGAACATAAAATAGAACAAATTCAGGAGAAGTGATTGAATCAGAGAAATATGAGGTCAACCACTAGTGACAAGAAAGAGAAGATGGAGATATGTTGGACACACCTTGAGAAGAAAGGATCAACAAATTTCAAAGCAGACATTAAAGTAGAATGCAAAGGGTTCAAGATAGAGAGGATGACCTAAGGAGACCCTGAAACGAACTTTGCTGAGAGAGGTTAGAAATATCGGTCTCAGCTCCATGGAAGAGATTGAGCGAGTTGCTCAGGATAGAGCGGTATGGAGAAATTGCTTGCAGGCCCCTATGTAATGTATAACGGTACGAGAGGAATTATTTTTATTATTAAATACAATCAGGATTTATTTTATATTTACGCAAACGGACTATTTTTTCCGCAATAACACTGTCTAACCACAGCCAGGCTCTAGCACAGGCCAGAGAACTGGCCAGGTATTCCATGACCTAGATAAGAAAAGGGATCTGGAAAATACAGATGTTTGATAGAACACTGCAAGCTTTTTGCAATTTTACTCAATTCTGTGAGTCTATCGTTATTTATTGGTGAAAAATATTTATAATATTGATATTCCTTATTGTTAAACTTAACTTGTTGAATAATATAACTTCGAGTTAGCATTTTGTGTTGATTTTAAAATGAATTCGTCTATATACACCAATACTGGAATGCGAGGTCACGTGGTGTAGTTGGGGTCTGATTTCCCACTATTCTTACCTGAGCCCGAAGGCCCAGTAGTTTATAGTTGGCTCTGGTCTAACTGTGCACTGGCTTGGCCGTGTAAGAATTTCCCTATTGAATAAAAGAAAATGACATATTTGTCTGTGCTAAATAACCCGTCAAGAGAGAGGTTAGAGGTCGCTATGTTAATTGACGGTCGAAATCATAGGTACCCAAACTTTTCCGCGCCACCGCCCACTTTGCAAGGCATGCATTTTGTAACGCGCCCCCACCACTTATTATAACAGTTTTCTGTGTTCATGCAGTTTGATATTTTCGATGTAAACAGCAACTAAAATAGGGTCCAAAATCGAAGGATTGACTTCATGGCACCGGTTTTGCCCATGTGGCTCTGTCCCTGTAGGCAGAAATGCCATGCCATCTGCCGAGAACATTGCACACAAGAAAAACTATCTAGCTCCCGCAACAATCCTAGGGATCTCATTAAAACATTGCTCATGTGTCTCGGTCCGGATTTGAACCCACAACTTCCAGTACGACAGGCAAACGACTTAACTACTTCGCTATTGAGACTAATGATGTATTACTGCTTAACTACTTTGCTATTGAGACTAATGATGTATTACTGCTTAACTACTTTGCTATTGAGACCTCCAAATAGCAACTAATGATGTATTACTGCTGAACTACTTTGCTATTGAGACCTCCAAATAGCAACTAATGATGTATTACTGCTTAACTACTTTGCTATTGAGACCTCCAAATAGCAACTAATGATGTATTACTGCTTAACTACTTTGCTATTGAGACTAATGATGTATTACTGCTCAACTACTTCGCTATTGAGACTAATGATGTATTACTGCTTAACTACTTCGCTATTGAGACTAATGATGTATTACTGCTTAACTACTTCGCTATTGAGACTAATGATGTATTACTGCTTAACTACTTCGCTATTGAGACTAATGATGTATTACTGCTTAACTACTTTGCTATTGAGACTAATGATGTATTACTGCTTAACTACTTCGCTATTGAGACTAATCATGTATTACTGCTTAACTACTTTGATATTGAGACCTCCAAATAGCAACTAATGATGTATTACTGCTGAACTACTTTGCTATTGAGACTAATGATGTATTACTGCTTAACTACTTTGCTATTGAGACCTCCAAATAGCAACTAATGATGTATTACTGCTGAACTACTTTGCTATTGAGACTAATGATGTATTACTGCTTAACTACTTTGCTATTGAGACCTCCAAATAGCAACTAATGATGTATTACTGCTTAACTACTTCGCTATTGAGACTAATGATGTATTACTGTTTAACTACTTTGCTATTGAGACTAATGATGTATTACTGCTTAACTACTTCGCTATTGAGACTAATGATGTATTACTGCTTAACTACTTCCATTGAGACTAATGATGTATTACTGCTTAACTGGGGACTGCCTAGAGTAGTTGATAGTAGCTCGGCCTGCTAGCTGTGAGACGCCTCATAGCTCAGGTTCGAACCTACTGTCCGGCATTTGTTCGAGTCCCCTGGTCTTACTCAGGACGATAACGTGAGTACCTCTGAAGTCGAGAAAATCTGCCTGTATGGCGAGGGAATACTAATTACGAGTACATTGAGCACACGGCTGCCAGTGTAAAGTAATTTACAATGTGCACGCTGCTGCCATTGTAAGAAATTGGAAAAACAGATTTTCACGCAAAAATCAGTTTCAGAGATGAAACTTCGTCTGAGTTGAAAGCGGACGAAAGAAAAATAAAAAAAAAAAAAAACTGCTTAACTACTTTGCTATTGAGACTAATGATGTATTACTGCTTAACTACTTCGCTATTGAGACTAATGATGTATTACTGCTTAACTACTTTGCTATTGAGACCTCCAAATAGCAACTAATGATGTATTACTGCTGAACTACTTTGCTATTGAGACTAATGATGTATTACTGCTTAACTACTTTGCTATTGAGACCTCCAAATAGCAACTAATGATGTATTACTGCTGAACTACTTTGCTATTGAGACTAATGATGTATTACTGCTTAACTACTTTGCTATTGAGACCTCCAAATAGCAACTAATGATGTATTACTGCTGAACTACTTTGCTATTGAGACTAATGATGTATTACTGCTTAACTACTTTGCTATTGAGACCTCCAAATAGCAACTAATGATGTATTACTGCTGAACTACTTTGCTATTGAGACCTCCAAATAGCAACTAATGATGTATTACTGCTTAACTACTTTGCTATTGAGACCTCCAAATAGCAACTAATGATGCATTACTGCTTAACTACTTCGCTATTGAGACTAATGATGCATTACTGCTTATGCTGCTATTGAGACCCCCAAATAGCAACTAATGATGCATTACTACTTATGCCGTAAAGTTATTGAAAATGTAGTGGCCAATATGTGCTTCATCTTGATCACAGTTATTGCTAAACCGATTTGGATGAGTCGTAGCCTATATGTAAAGTGTATGCTCGAATGACATTATGCACAGTTTCATACAATGGTTTAAATATCAAAGTTCGAAATACATATTAAGATGAATATGAATAATTGAAATACACTAGCTACAGGAATAACTGGTAGGTGCATCCAGTCAAGTGCAGGTCACTGTCTTTGTGTAGGGTTTCTTGCAAAAGGGTCACATAATACTTTTGAGAGTTCAATCTTTTTGTTTCTTAGACCATAGATGTTTAATTGTAGGATGAGCAAAAGGGAGTTTTTTACAAGAACCCTCAGAGGAAGCAATGTGAAGTAACAATATGATCAACAAATAAACAGATACAGGTATTAAGAGCTTTTCATTGTTGTGTAATGTGACGCTGATTGACTAGGCTGGGCGATTGGTGTCTAAGGACTAGGTAAGTGGTCGAGTCCCGTGTTTGTCTACTTGTTTTTCGGAAGCTCTTAATACCTGTATCTGTTTATTTGTTGATCATAATTGTAGGATGGTAATGTTTGTTCTTTTAGTCATCTGTAGGTCCTTCTTCCTCCAAGGGTTTTGTGTATTTCTATGTTTGCATTTGTTTGAGTAGCCAATTTTTCACACAGAACAGCCCGATTACGCTCTGTATGGCGCGGGCCTTGATATTTGAGTCGTCTGATCTCGCTTAAATTTTTTGTTAATGTTGTACATAGCATTGACAAACTGGGGAAGTTTGTGGATTTCCTACCCACCCCGGACAGGAGCCAGAATAGCACTGTCATAACACTAGTGGATGAGGGGCTTTCTGTGTCACCTAATGATATTGCAGCCAAGGTAGGGTTCGCTGTACTCATTCCCCGCCACCAGATTGCCTGCTGGTCACGCAGAGTTCTGTTATAATCTAGGCTTGTGTCCAAATGTTCAAGGCAAGAGGATCATAAAATCATGAGTCACTGCGCCTGTATGATGGATGTCAGCCGTCAGAAAGCAGCACACTTTGGTTCTCTATCCTCAGATCTAGTTAGTACCCTTCTGACTTCTTTCCAACCACAGAGGGTGCATGTGCATTGTCAAATAGTATGTAAATGTTTACCACATCTACTTAGTTATACTATAGTACTGTGCTGGATCTGAATGGTCATATGAGAGGCCATTAGAGCTAACTCACTGTTGTCCAACTTGAAGGATGTGGGAAGGGGAAAAGGGGATTGGGTAGGGAAAAAGGGGGAAATGTGGTTAAGCGGGATTAATCCGCCCACTCATGTTTTTAACCAGCCAGACGAGACTGTTGCGTGGCTCGAGGGAAACAGGCTGTGGAATGGCTCGAGGAGCCAAACATGAGCTAGGTGAGAAGATGGGGACCAAGAAGGATCTTGACTACCCATGGATACGACTGTTATTTTCCGTCAGGTACTACCCTTACCTTCTCACCCTACACCCCCGTACGTGTGATAAGAGTAGTGCTTCATTATTTGGGAGAGTTGATTCATGGAATTGAATGGAGAATTGGAATGCCTTCAAATAATCCCACAATGATTTTTCAACGTCTTCAGCCATTTCATCCATTCTTCTTTGCATTGTATTATTGCTCAAAGGAATTTTCCTGATGATACCTGACGCTGATTTATGAAGCGCAGTGCTTAGTATTTGTTTACTGTCGGCAAGATTAATTCCTCACCAATTGTGTGTGGTTTTCCTGCTTTTTCGATTAATAATGAAATATTATAAGACGTTTGTAATCCGTCATTATCTTGTTTAATGGACGACGCAAACAGTGTTGATATTGTTTGAAAGTTAAAATATTTTTCTTTTAGTACTTGAAAATATAATAAATATTTATCCTTTTTGTCATATTTTTGCACTTTAGTCAAATGTTCTTGTAGCCTAGACAACATCATATGAAAATACTGTTAGGCAGCTTCATATGAAAATACTTTTAGACAGCTTCATATGAAAATACTTTTAGACACTTTTAGACAGCTTCATATGAAAATACTTTTAGACAGCTTCATATGAAAATACTTTTAGGCAGCTTCATATGAAAATACTTTTAGACAGCTTCATATGAAAATACTTTTAGGCAGCTTCATATGAAAATACTTTTAGGCAGCTTCATATGAAAATACTTTTAGACAGCTTCATATGAAAATACTTTTAGGCAGCTTCATATGAAAATACTTTTAGACAGCTTCATACGAAAATACTTTTAGGCAGCTTCATATGAAAATACTTTTAGACAGCTTCATATGAAAATACTTTTAGACAGCTTCATACGAAAATACTTTTAGGCAGCTTCATACGAAATACTTTTAGACAGCTTCATATGAAAATACTTTTAGACAGCTTCATATGAAAATACTTTTAGGCAGCTTCATATGAAAATACTTTTAGACAGCTTCATATGAAAATACTTTTAGACAGCTTCATATGAAAATACTTTTAGACAGTTTCATATGAAAATACTTTTAGACAGCTTCATATGAAAATACTTTTAGACAGCTTCATATGAAAATACTTTTAGACAGTTTCATATGAAAATACTTTTAGACAGCTTCATATGAAAATACTTTTAGACAGCTTCATATGAAAATACTTTTAGACAGCTTCATATGAAAATACTTTTAGACAGCTTCATATAAAAATACTTTTAGGCAGTTTGATATGAAAATACTTTTAGGCAAATCAAGCACATAGATAATAAATGGTTGGTAAGAGACTGAATAACGCCATATTTCAAATACTTAATACTGACTGTACTGTCAACATTTCTTCTTATATTCAGACATAATTAAGTAATAACATTTCCAACAATATTCACAAAATAAAAGATTTAATTTACCCTTTGTATGACTCCACTTATCTATCACACTTTCGACTGATGATTGTTGGCAAAGTACACACAAAATAATAAAACGTATTCCTAAACCACTGATATTTATAGAAAACAAATCTGGCCCGAATCGACTTGCATGCATTGACTTGAAAATCCCATAGTACTTGTGCTGTGAGCAAGTCACTGCAAGCACCCATGTCCTGCCAAAACATGCTGAATTGCGTGAATTACCAAGGTAATATTTGCTCGATACACTACTCATGCATGCAAGTGCATTTTGTTCGTAGGACCACAATATTGTCCGAATAATTATAAATAAAATAATTACACAAGATATAAACACCAAACCTACAAAACATAACCACAGAAAACAGAATAAGTTTCGAATAATATTGCGTTTCCTTCTAGTTAGCAATATAAGTTGGTACTAATTATATGCTCACTAAAGTCTATGACTTTAATTAATTTTTTCCAATCATTATTTTTAATCGTAATATTCAATTATATAAATTGTGTTTATTTTTGTTCAAATCAATTAGAAAAGTGATTTATATATATTTTTTGGAATGAAATATAACGAATATATTTGTTATTGTAGATATAATCTACAATAGCTTCTCTTCCTTTCTATTTCTAGTTTTTTTATGTGTGATTTTTGTGTTACATTTATTCCGTTTTCGTTTTTACTCCCAGATTTTCATTAGAAACGTTTGTATGTAGTTGTCCATAAGTTTTTTTTAAATTTGTCACTCCTGTTGTTCATTTGCTTGATAAATGCATTGTTGGTCGAAACGTTGCTGTATTTTGTCATTGTTTTTGTAATTTGTAAAACTACAGTACTTTGCGATTACATGTTTTGCCAATCTAATAGTTTTACTGCAGTCTCATCTATTTTGTAAATATTTAGACATAATCTATCATACGCACATACATACGTGCACTATTTCTCTTTGATATAGAAAATAGACACATTTCTGTCAGACATAAGATCAATTTTCTAATGATTATATAATTGAAAAAGAAAATAGATGAAAAATCGATTGTGGAAGAATGGCATAAGATGAATTAAAATGTAGAATTAAAATTTATTATTCAATCGTAAAAATAATTTTTTAAAAATATATACTAGCAATTTCTTCTATAAGGAGCCACCGACCCCTAGATGGCCTGAACGCCCCCATATGCTTCTGAGCCCACTATCACCCCCTAGAAAGCTTCAGCGCCCCTGGGGAGGGGGTGTGGTACCACTCACATTGGGAACCTATGGTCTAAATAGACCACATTTCTACTGGTGCTAAAAAATGAGTGCGCTGGAAATGCGTGAAGTATACTAATTAGGGAGGAAATACGCTGAATTTCAGACTGTATATATTTTATTGTTATAAGTTCAACTTTCAAAGCTAATCAGTATCACGTTAAAAGTAATAATTATGAACAAATCTATAAAATAATAAATAAATGTTACAGATTAATTTTGGTGGGGCCCGGCCCCACTGGCCCTTACTGACGAGCCACCGCTAATGCGAATACTTCATTGCAACAGGTTTACCCATATGTCTCCGTCCCTCTTGGTAGAAATAGCAAGCCACTTGCCGAGAGTGTTGCACAAGTGTAGCACATGTTCATGTCTGGCAGCTCCCGGTTTCATTGTCAACTCTTTCACTCTGGATAGAGACGTTCTATCAACGCTACTATTATTATTATTTCTGTTTGAAAGTAATTAATTATTGTAAAGATGATTTGCAAAATAAAATTTATACTGCTTTACTTGTGCTGAGTTATATATGAGCTAAGATCAGAATGTATGTGGGTGTTTAATTCTCTTATTGAGTGTTTATTCCAAAACAGTTGATGTATGACGAGCTTGAAGGGTGGCAGACAATTGGTGGACAGAAAAAACCGCTTTTTTCTTTCCGATCCAGCACTTGAGCTTTCAGCTCTTCGGCTCGGTGCCATGGACATCATAACCCTTCGGTTCGGTGTCAAGAATACCGTAAATCTGGAGAACCACCCCATGCTGGAGATCTCTTGCGCAAGATCGCTAAATGTGGTGCTGTAACAACACAAGAGGAGCTTGCATAGCTGAAAATCGTCGTACTGTTGAGGCATAGCTAAACACGTAAAAACAAAGTACTATCTTCTTCTTCTTCTGTCGTCACACTGCTACCGGGTTGTTGCCCAGTGTCGTGGTTTTCTGTTTTTGTCTTGCGCTGTTCTGGTGGCTTGTGTGATTGTTATCTTTGCTCTTTCACATGATTCTGCTACGCCATCTAACCATCTTTTCCGTGGTCTTCCTCTTGCCTTCTTTCCCGATGTTCTGTTGTAGAAGACTCTATATACTGTGGAGTTTGGATGCATTCTTATTAAGTGGCCAAACCACTTCATTCTTTGTTTATCTATGTAATTCAAGCACGGTTTTGTGCCAACTTTCTTTCTTATGCTGATGTTGGTGATTCTGTACTATAGTTTTACAAAATACAAAAACAGTGACGATAAACAGCAACGTTTCGACCAAAGGCCTTTATCAAGCAAACAATACAACAAGAATGACGAATTTCGAGGAACACTACAAATGGACAATGTGGAAACATAAAAAGGGGTAGGAACGGGAAATGCACCTACACAACAAATATAACTACTAAATCTTACCTACAACGTCACGACGAATAGTTGCAGCAATATGGAGACGATTATCGAAAAAGGGTGGAGACTGCAGTAAAACTTCCATTTGTAGTGTTCCTCGAAATTCGTCATTCTTGTTGTATTGTTTGCTGGATAAAGGCCTTTTGGTCAAAACGTTGCTGTTTATCATCACTGTTTCTGTATTTTGTAAAACTATAGTACTTTGTTTTTACGTGTTTAGCTATTTTCCAAGTTTTACTGCAGTCTCCACCTTTTTCTACACTGTTGAGGCACAGAGAAAGTGAGCTACGCGAAAATACAAAACACCCACATGTCTAATGACTGGACTCTCCAGTCATCTCCGCACACACCAGAGAGGTGCAGTAGCACACGTCTGAGGTTGCTGTCATCATCACTTGCGATAGGCACCTATTATTATCAAGTATTTATATCTGTAAACTGTTCACTTAACAATGAAATATAATATGCACAAAGACTAAACAAACAACGCAATCATCAAACATTAAATCAGAATATGATCTAAAGTAGAGGTTCTCAACCAGGGAGGAGTGCTTCCCCAGGGAGTCAGTCGTGAGGCTGTACCAGGGGACATGTGAGACAGTACCAGGAGAGGTGTGAGGCAGCAACAGGGGAGCCGTCACGCAGAACCAGGGAGGCGCGAAACGTTATACAAATACACATGGGTGTCGATGTCAATGAGAGAGCAAACAAGCTGGTTGGCTCTGCCACCAAATCAGGGGCAGAGCCAAAGGATAGAGCTTAAATTCTGATCGGCCTCAGAGTGTAGCCGCACAGAGGATTTTCATTTAAACCTATCCACGACAACTGCTAGATTGCAAGAGTTTGGATTGAAGAGACCAGACAACCAGCGCAATAGGTATATGAGTAGGCTTATCAATCAACATCGAACTGGTATGGTTGGTTACTGACCTTTGGAGATATTGCAAAGGAGATTGGAGCACCTACAGGCATGTTCGGAATACAATGAAGATATTGCAAACTGAAACAAATTTTGAGTTATTAAAAGTTCATGGAATTTAAATGAAACTAATTTTTTTCTTCATACTTGCAAATCTTTAATATAAGCATCAGAATGCTGGAGATGGATAGAATAAGATATGTCCAAACTCTCCACCTTCTGTGCGGCTTGTCTGCAAAAGAACATGCGCATGTTCGGGTCAAATGCTACCTCTCGTCAGGGGGTGCTTGCACATTGTCAGCGGGAGAATGTGAGCACCATCGCCCAAGGGGGATGCTGGAGATGAATCAGACATGTGATGCGTATGGATACTAACTGTTGCAAAAACTGCACTGGGATGGATACAGGAGGATAAACGAGATCGTAGAAGACCTAGAGCGACCATTCTTTTCCGTCGTCTGTATTGGGTTCCATCTCCAGCATCTCTTTTGGGTGATAGTGCTCATGTTCTTTTGTTGACGCTCTGTAAGCAGTTCTTTGTTGGAGATAGTTCTGTTCTGATTTTAGACCCAGAGCAGTCTGGTGAAGAACAGTTTATCAGGAACTGAAAGAAGTGAGTCACAGCTGGAACACAATACAGAGGGCAGCCAAGAACATAGAAGAGTGGTGTGCATTTTTTGCCCTAAGCGCAAGGAGCGTCACAGGCTAGAGAGGTACGTGGACAAAATTGAAGTACTTCTGCAACTCCATGTCTGTCACATCATCAAACATACACATACAAACAATAACAAATTCATCCATGATGAATACTAACAGTTCAACAGGGAATTAATATTAAAAATCAGACAAACTATGTCAATAATTTTACAAAATAAATATATACTTCATGTTTATTGCGTTGATATATATATACACAACAAATGGCAACAATTTTGAATAACAAAAGTCAGAAGAACAAACACTTTTAGCCAATGAAAACATGAATAAATTAAAGAGTACCAGTCAATGAAAACACAAATAAATTGATTTAGTTTTAGCCAATGAAAACATGAATAAATAGTCTTACTAAGTTTACTCACGTCAAAGTTTTACAAAGTCTTATAAGTTTACTCCGTCAAAGTTTTACAAAGTCTTACTAAGTTTACTCAAGTCAAAGTCTTACTAAGTTTACTCACGTCAAAGTCTTACTAAGTTTACTCAAGTCAAAGTTTTACAAAGTCTTACTAAGTTTACTCAAGTCAAAGTCTTACTAAGTTTACTCACGTCAAAGTCTTACTAAGTTTACTCACGTCAAGTCTTATAAGTTTACTCGTCAAAGTTTTACAAGTCTTACTAAGTTTACTCAATCAAGTCTTATAAGTTTATAAGTCAAAGTCTTACTAAGTTTACTCAAGTCAAAGTTTTACAAAGTCTTACTAAGTTTACTCAAGTCAAAGTTTTACAAAGTCTTACTAAGTTTCCAAGTCAAAGTTTACAAAGTCTTACTAAGTTTACTCAAGTCAAAGTCTTACTAAGTTTACTCAAGTCAATGTCTTACAAAGTCTTACTAAGTTTACTCAAGTCAAAGTCTTCTGTTTACTCAAGTCAATGTCTTACAAAGTCTTACTAAGTTTACTCAAGTCAAAGTTTTACAGTCTTACTAAGTTTACTCAAGTCAAAGTTTTACAAAGTCTTACTAAGTTTACTTAAGTCAAAGTTTTACAGTCTTACTAAGTTTACTCACGTCAAAGTTTTACAAAGTCTTACTAAGTTTACTCAAGTCAAAGTTTTACAAAGTCTTACTAAGTTTACTCAAGTCAAAGTTTTACAAAGTCTTACTAAGTTTACTCAAGTCAAAGTTTTACAAAGTCTTACTAAGTTTACTCTAGTCAAAGTTTTACAGTCTTACTAAGTTTACTAAAGTCAAAGTTTTACAAAGTCTTACTAAGTTTACTTAAGTCAAAGTTTTACAGTCTTACTAAGTTTACTCACGTCAAATGTTTTACAAAGTCTTACTAAGTTTACTCAAGTCAAAGTTTTACAAAGTCTTACTAAGTTTACTCAAGTCAAAGTTTTACAAAGTCAAACAAAAAAGTCAAAGTCATCAGCTAACATCATTTCTCGTTTATCTCTTCGAAGTTGGGCTATGATCTTGTCTTTTTCTATCAGCTCTTCTCGCATTCTCTCCATCTCCTTTTGTTGCCGAAGAAGCTGTTTCTGCAACATCTTGACTTGCTGTAGAAGAGAGATATAGTTTAAACTTATTTTAGTCAGTCTTTGATAAGCAATAATGGAACATATGTAACTTGTTTTGTAAATAACCATGACCTCAAAGAACAAAAGTCTGCAAATGTTTTATATTGATAATGGAGTAGATTGTAAGAAAACTATATACATTCTTCTTCTTCAAACGCTCAATATCGACCACTTGTTAAACCACTCTTTGTGATTTGTATGTGATCTGAACCCTAACCCAACCTGTACATTGTGCCAGTTATGCGCTTACAAGTAGACCAGCACATCCGATTTCTGCGACATATTTCATTTATTAGGGTAGCTTTCCTAGGCCTCTACCCCAGTCACCTCTTACGATATGCTTTGTAGGTCACAGTGCTCCTATTCTTTGCTTCCCTTGTGGGCCCTGGCAACATACAGGCGGCTAGATACCAAACAGCAAAATATCAAAACATCAAGAATGGTAGGTTTACAAAGTGCAGACTAAATCAAAGATTCTATCGGAAGATCTTTCATCAAGCATAAGATTATTATTCAATAGCGTGCTCTGAGCAGAATTTTGCCAAACTAACAGACTTTCAGAATTTCACTATCGCATACACCAGATGTCCTGCCTCTGTTGCTGTCATGCTCAAATCATCAGCCACATCCTGAATCCATCTTCTTTGTCGTCTTCCTCTTCTCTTTTCCTGGAACGATTCTTCCACAATGGTTTTTTTCCCAACCCTTCATATCTTATTATATATCAAAGCATTTGTTGAATGAGGGGAAGTTCTTCGTGTCTTGGCTGCACCTACTGTTGAATGAGGGGAAGTTCTTCAGTGTCTTGGTGACCTACTGTTGGATAAGGGGGAAGTTCTTCAGTGTCTTGGTATCTTTGTGCTTCTCTTCTACTGTTGGATAAGGGGAAGTTCTTCAGTTCTTGGCTATCTTAGCACTACTGTTGAATGAGGGGAAGTTCTTCAGTGTCTTGGTATCTTGCGACCTACTGTTGGATAAGGGGAAGTTCTTCAGTATCTTGGCGACCTACTGTTGGATAAGGGGGAAGTTCTTCAGTGTCTTGGCGACCTACTGTTGAATAAGGGGGAAGTTCTTCCGTGTCTTGGCGACCTACTGTTGAATAAGGGGGAAGTTCTTCAGTGTCTTGTGACCTACTGTTGGATAAGGGGGAAGTTCTTCAGTGTCTTGGTGACCTACTGTTGGATAAGGGGGAAGTTCTTCAGTATCTTGGCGACCTACTGTTGGATAAGGGGAAGTTCTTCAGTTCTTGGCTGACCTACTGTTGGATAAGGGGAAGTTCTTCAGTGTCTTGTGACCTACTGTTGAATAAGGGGGAAGTTCTTCAGTGTCTTGGTGACCTACTGTTGGATAAGGGGGAAGTTCTTCAGTATCTTGGCTACTTACTGTTGGATAAGGGGGAAGTTCTTCAGTGTCTTGGTATCTTGGTGACCTACTGTTGGATAAGGGGGAAGTTCTTCAGTGTCTTGGTATCTTGGTGACCTACTGTTGGATAAGGGGGAAGTTCTTCAGTGTCTTGGTGACCTACTGTTGGATAAGGGGAAGTTCTTCAGTTCTTGGTGACCTACTGTTGGATAAGGGAAGTTCTTCAGTATCTTGGTACCATACTGTTGGATAAGGGGAAGTTCTTCAGTGTCTTGGCTGACATACTGTTGGATACGGAAATTCTTCAGTGTCTTGGCGACATACTGTTGGATACGGGGGAAATTCTTCAGTGTCTTGGCGACCTACTGTTGGATGAGGACACTAACATAGGTTTTGAATTAATTCAGTGATTTAAGGAGTTTGAAATTACACATTGTACAAGTAGAGTTGGATGCTTGAGGGGCAAAGAGAGGAGTGTGTTTAACCAGTGAGTCACTGGAACAATCAAAATGCAAACCTTCTGTTGAAGACTGAGCACCTATGGGTCTGCCTGGTGTGCTATGATGTCAGTTCAGTAATCAATAACCCAACATTATATTAAACTGATTACTAAACTTAAAATTGCAAGCAATATTTACCTGCTCATGTGATAGAAATAGTTGGCTGCTAAGTACATCCTGTGCAGATGGTCTTTGACAAGCCACAGAGTCTGTGAGTGCTTCAACAGTGTCTGCCTGTTAATGACAAAGAAGTTTGTTCAATAATAATTTGACTAACAACCTCTACTTTCTTGTTTTATTTCAGTAATCAGGTTACATTACTACAGAAAATAAAAATCTCAAATAAATAAAATATTACGAACTCATTGATCAAAACCTTATTAGAGAGGAAAGTTGAAGGATAACAAGCAAGAGAAGGACAGAGACACAGTAAGTGAGAGGGAACATCAAGAGATGGACAAATTATAGCAAGACAAAGTTCAACATAAAGGATAGAAACAGGGGGTGTTGGAGGCTCATTCTTGCCAATCTTTTGATACGGGGATGGCACCTGATGATGATGAATCAGGTCCTATCACAATGACATTAGTGAACTGTATGATTAGCGTAGCTCTTAAACGTTCATGGGTTTTTTTATGACCTGCTCTATTACTAGCAGCCATATATATTCCTTGCATTGAAAATATGTATGTTATAAACGTTTGGAATGCTAATTGAATGGACTATCAAGATGTGTGGTTTTAATATCAGTGCGATGCAATACTGTTGGGAGATATTGCGAAGGAGATCGGAGCACGTATGGACATGTCTAGAATGCAATGAAGATATTCTTAACTGAATTCCACTCCAACTAGGGATTACGAACCCGAGACCACACACCCAGAAAGCAAGAGCACTAACCACTTTTCTATCACAGCTTTCAGCTCTGAAATTAGTAGATTTCCAGAGATTACTTTTAAATCTCAGAAAGATCTTTGTCTCAATGTGGTCAGGGGTGCAATGCAACAAGAAGGGAGCTTCAAAGGAAGCTCAAAGTTGTGATAAAAATACAACATACCTCTAATGGCCATTTCAATCTGAAAGCAACACAACACTTGTTTCCTGCCCTGAGTTTCTGTATCTCCTGAGCTCTCTCCATCTCAGTATTGAAAACATGAAACATCTCATACAACATGATACCTAGACTGTAGACATCGCTCTGTGAACAAAAAAATAAGACATAACTCGCAAACTATTTTCTAGATAACATAGGACATACCAAAACACATACAACTATGGGAATGTTACTGTTCTAATATATAACAAGTGTTTAAGAGCATGCGTTTTTTCCTTGGCAACATATGGTTGTGAGACATGGACCACTGACAAAGCGACGGAGAAGATCGTAAATGACTTTGAATACAAATGCTACAGACGAGTACTTAGAATATTATGGACAGAGAAAAGACAAATGCTTCTGTTCTGTAACAGCTTGATATTAAAGAGAGTTGGCCGCCGAGTGGTTACCGGGGCCAAATGTGGGGTGTAAAGAATAGAACCACTGTTACCTGCCACGCATGTCGTAAGAGGCGACTAAGGAGGTTTGGCTGAAATCGGATGCATGTGTCTTAAACGTGTAGAAGTCTTATACGTTTAGGGGCCTACCAAACCAATGTGCAACGTATACACGTTCTTGGCAAAGATCAAACATATCACAAAGAGTGATTAAAATTGGTCGTAAGAACGAACGCAAAGAAGAAGAAGAAAGAGAGTTGGCTATTAACGAACATAAAGTCAAGGAAAATTAAATATTTCAAACACATAAAACGACATGAGTGTCTAGAAAAGATAATTTTGGAGGGAATGGTGCCTGGAAGAAGAATGACTGGAAGACCTAGAAGACGATGGGTGCAAGATGTCATTTGACGATCTAAGAATGACTGCTGCTGACGTCAGTCAACTTGCATAGAATAGAGAGTTTTTCAAGACTGCTGTTATGGGAGTCAAGTTCCGGAAGGGACAAGCTACTTGATGATGATATGTAACTGATAACTTATATTCACACAATGACAGGCATGCACTTGACTGGAACACAGAAGGAAAAAGAAGAGCATGGAGGTCAAGGAATACTTGACGAAGAACAGTAGAAAAAGTTAAATAAAATGAAGGCTAGGTGGCAGGGCTAAACAAATGGAACAGAACAGAACTATCTCCAACCAAGAACTGCTTACAGAGTGTCAGCAAAAGAATATGAAAACCATCATTCAAAAGAGATAATGGAGATGGACCTGACATGTGATACGCATGGAGACTAACTCTGTCCCATGTGTTGATGTCGTCAAGATGGCGGCTGTATTATTTTCTCTCTGATCGGTGGGATGCTTGAAATTATGCATTGTGTTGGATTTCTAAAGTGATGGACGCGATCATTAGTTCCTTCAGGGAGTGTTTATGTGATAGTATGTGAGGTAGTTACGTCAACTTATGTGATTCGCCAGCATAAATTGTGGTGACCTAGTTAACTGTGTTCTGTGCTGTCACAACATGGCATCCAGCGAATGACGAATGGCAAGCAGACAGCCTGGACAGAGTGAAAGGAATATAAATATATGTAAAACACGTGACGGGTTAATTGGAGAAGAGATGGGCACCACCAAGAAAACCAGTTGCCCACTGAAATGTGAGTATGGGGCATCTGCATAATACACTCGCTTGAGGAGTTGAAGACAGAGATTCATAGAGTTGCTTTTTGTGCTGATGTCTCCACAATGACACCCCTACGACCATCATGGGTTATGGGCATTATTATAACTCTGTCCCGAAAACTGCACTGAGATAGACACCAGTAAAATGACTAATATTCATGGAATAAAAGTGACCACAGCACAGAGAGCTTACTATCAATATAAGAGGCAGTCATCATATTTTGGGCATATGATGAGAAAGTGAGGTTTAAAATACATTGTGAAAACCAGTAAAATCAATGGAGACATGACAGAGAAAGAAAATTATAGACAGTCTAGCTTCATGGCATGGAAGAGTGTCAGCATCCAAACTGATAGAACTGAGGACAGACGTTTGTGGAGATTCACTATGACCTATGCCCTTTGCATGGTTATATTATGATGATTATGATGAAACAGATGAATGATCTGTTCTGTCTAAAACTTCACATATACAAAGTAGCGAAAACACGTAAAAACAAAGTACTATAGTTTTACAAAATACAGAAACAGTGACGATATACAACAACGTTTCGACCCAAAGGCCTTTATCAAGCAAACGATACAACAAGAATGACGGATTTCGAGGACCACTACAAATGGACGATTACATATGGAACATTCAAACCTATCTAATGAAAACCTGGGAATAAAAACGAATAACGAAGTGAGTTAAGGGGTTATGCTACAGGATTTCTCAGCTTTCTTATCTTTCAATAAAATTATGTGATACATAGCAGTTACTACTAGAGTGGTCTAAAATCAAAATTTAGATATCTTTCGCATTAATAAATTATCGGGTTGCAATGGAAATGGCAGCCATGTTGGATTGTAAACAACGTCATACGGTCTCCAAACAGAGTGAAATAAATAACACTTGCAATTTTTTTTGACTGCACAACCTAAATATACCAATATTCTGGCCCACTGACAACTTTAAATTGTTCTGTAACATGTAATTGATCTCTAGGAGTGCAACGAATAAGACATACCCAATTCACGGCCCAAAATAGGACCCCTGGTTCATAAAAAATTCATAAAATTTATTTGCTAGAGAAAGGTGCATTTTCTATTGTCTAAGGGCTTCAATATTAATATATATATATATATGTCAGGGTCAAATCTCATATTGCTATCTTGAGGATTTCTTTCATGGTGGAAAACATACATTACCCACGTTAACGAAATTTACAAATGGGAGAAAACTGTGTTTTAAAAATGTAATGTGAATTTAGTCTAAAGTGTCAGGAAATCGTCCGTTACAGCATACAGTCATTGCCTAGCCTAATTAAATCTAATATATCTGTTAGTATTCAGATCAAGCTTTACAATGATACATGACTCGATTGGGTTAATTGAATGCCATACACTGTATCTAGGGACAAAAGAAAGACAATTGAAGACATTTTCTATAGCGAATTTTTAGAGGGTAGGGATGGACTCTAGAAGATTTTGGATCACACTGCATAGCTCGTTTGAGAGATAAATAGCTCGGGTTCGAACCTACTGTCCGGCATTTGTTCGAGTCCCCTGGTCTTACTCAGGACGATAACATGAGTACCTCTGAAGTCGGAGAAAATCTGCCTGTATGGCGAGGAATACTAATTACGAGTACATTGAGCACACGGCTGCCAGTGTAAAGTAATATACAATGTGCACGCTGCTGCCATTGTAAGAAATTGGAAAACAGATTTTCACGCAAAAATCAGTTTCAGAGATGAAACTTCGTCTGAGTTGAAAGCGGACGAAAGGAAAAAAAAAAAAAAAAAAGAGGGTAGGGATGTTCAAAATAATTTTGAAGCATTTTTCGGGATCACAAATAAAAAATCTTTGCATAATTCGATTGTAGAGATGCAATACTAACATAATATGATGAATTTGAATCGATATCTATAAGCTTATAATGACCCAACTTTCAGTAGTATGTCCCCTTAAACACAAAACCAGAAGTGGAAAAGAAGAGAAACAATAAACAATTAAGTGAATATATATAACTTATATATATGAAGCAAATATACATATAGATTACAAGGCATGAGATGAGAAAGTACTAAGAAGCATATGAATGTAATGCGTTGAGTCCAAGAGGTCGCAAGGTGCCATACAACGAAATAAAACGGTTCTCCAGGGCAAATCGACTGCGATCATCAGAGGAACATGATCGGATGACTGTGACCTGGACATCACAAGCTCCTGAATGGCCAGTATCATTGAAATGAGTGGCTACAGGGGTGACAGAGCATTGGCGTATATCGCGCAAGTGTTGGGCGAATCGGTCACTGAGCCTCTTGCCAGTTTCCCCAATATAGGCCTTGTTGCACCGTTTGCAGGTGATGGAATAGATATTACGGGACTCACATGTGAAACTGTCTTGAATGACATAAGTGGCTTTTGGAAAAGAAACAGTGCAAGTCTGTATTACATATGTACACGAATAGCAGCGTTGACGGCCACACTGGATGGTACCAAAGTGACTGGATATTAGGCTTGAGGCGACTGTGCACCAACATATCCTTAAGACTTCTGTCCCGTCTGTACGCCACCAAAGGATAGTGTTGGAAGACTGAACGTGTCTCAGGATCAGACTGAAGAATAGGAGATGATGGAATAAGACCTTTTCACCAGGGAACTATGAGGATGGAAAGTTAAGATAAGTTTAACCCTGTCAGAATTAGAAGTTCTATGTTGGTTGGAAAGGGCCTCCTGGCGAGTAATGAGCTGAACCCGATGCATGGCAGATGTAAGCACATTCTCCGGGTATAGGCGCTTGCGAAAGAAATCCAGAAGATGGAATGGAAAACACACATAACCTTCAACTGCCTTAGGGTCCCTCTCTCTGGATTTGTGCTTGAGGTTTACATATACAAAGTAAAAAAAAAACTTTAAATATCACTGATTAACTCATAGAATACAACAAGCCATCTAACAAACTGTACTCAATGTACCAAATTTCTCACAAGTCACTTCATGAACCATAACATCAGTTAAGTTCATTCACTGATCTGAAGCTTAACATGAGAAATGTATAATGAATTTTGTTAGAGCATGCTACTTGAAAAATTGTATTCTAAAATAGAAACATGATTTTAGTGTGTGTATTATCCCCTCTGTGTCCCAGTGGCACTGTTGAGCAAACTACAGAACATGTCCTGCAAGACTGTCCCCTGTGTGTCCTCCCTAGAAAGGAATGCTGGCCCTACAACACAACACTACACTCAAAACTACATGGCACCAGAGATGAGCTCCAGACAAGAGTCGACTTCATCATAAGGATGCGCCTAACGGTATAATCATCAAAATAGTGACCGCAATGAGGAAGAAGTGTGTGCATACGTAGAGTTAAAACTGTTACTAGTACAAACCTTAAAGTCGTATGTTGATCCTTTCAGTTGCTCGGGTGAAGCATAAGCTGAGGTTCCCACTCCTGTTGTATGGTTGTCAAAAACTAAAGGAGTCACTAGAATGAAACAAATACATCCAAAAATGAACTTTAGATAAATGTATTCAAATAATGACAGTCTTGAAAAAGGGTGTCGTCTTCTTGGTTTACTCTAATATAACCACTTTATATATACAAGATCAGATGTTTCATCTGCTACCATATGACAATAGAAAGTACCATTTGCAATTGTTAAACACACTACCTTGTGAAGGGAGGCTCGGGAGAGCTAAAGGCTAGGGGAGTAAATCCTGAAAGAAAACCCCACTACCTTGTGTGTCAGTATTGTTGGACAGAAGGCTAGAGGAGTAAACCTCAAGCACAATCCAGAGGGAGGGACCCTAAGGCAGTTGAAGGTTATGTGTGTTTTCCATTCCATCTTCTGGCATCCTCTGCTCGATTTCAAACTTATGGACTTTATCCTTCTTTTTGATGAAACAGTAGGATAGAGAGGCTAGACATAAATGGAGAAGACAATTCATCCTTACTTTCGGCTCGGACACAACACAGAAAGCAACAGTCACGAGACTTAGTAATGATCTGAAAGGCAAGAGAGACAAGTGTAACTCAGAAGTTATCAAAGTAAAACACTTGCCAATTGACCGTCTGTAAAAACGAAAAAGGCCTATATTTTGTGTGATTTAAATGCAATTTTATGCCATGTTTATCTATGTCATTCAGTCCAGCACATTCGATTTTGTCCTGCGTTTTTTGTTTGAGTTTTCTCTCTGTTGTTTTATGATGGTAGATTTTGAATCAATTACTTAACATTTAATATCTCAAATTTTGAATTAAAAATGGGGATCTAAAGAGGTAGGATTGACTTTCCTTGCACCAGGCTTCCACATATGGTTTGGTTCCACAGAAATAGCATGCCACCTGCAGCTGCAGAGACTATAGTACAAAGCACAAACTCCATAGCTCCAGCAACAATCCTAAGGGATTGGAGGAAAAATATATATGCAAACTGAATGTTGCTATCCAGAAATTTTAAAATCACAAACTTCCAAATGGAAGGTAAATCACTTAACCACTTTATCCCAGAGGACATGTAAATGATTCAAGTAATAGTGGTGAATCTACAACCCTAACCAGACTGCAAGAATACCAACTCTATAATGTGGTGTATATAGACGAGAGCACTATACTGGTAGCCAAAGAATAATAGTAAACAAACAAAGAACTGGTGTCGTTAGTTGCCATATGATGAGAGACATACTGAGGAGATCGAAGCAGTTAAGGACTAATTGGCTCGATGTGCAGGGGTGATGATCTGATGACTGAACTAAACTATCCCAGAGACACCTTAATTTTGAATGAAGCTAGTCACCGCAGAAAATATTTGGGTTTTGTAAATCTTGCACTACTATAATGGATATTACAAAGCAAATACATTACAAAATGTAGGAAACAGACCAGATCCTCACCAGCAGATATAGGTGTCAAGACCAAATCTTCTTGTCCAGGTCTCAGAGCATCCCCTGTAGCCAATCCAAAATCTCCTATCTTGACATGTAGATCACTCCCAGAAAGGAAAATGTTTCTTGGCTGCCAAAACATGAAAACAAAAACTGATATGTTAATACATGAGTTGTTATTGTTTGTCTTCTTTGTTAATTCTACATGAACCACTTGTTAAACCACTCTTTGCACCCAGTGGTTACCGGGACCAACTTTGGGGTGTAAAGAATAGAACCACTGTTACCTGCCACGCATGTTGTAAGAGGCGACTAAGGAGGTTTGGCTGAAATCGGATGCACGTGAACTAAACGTGTAGAAGTCTATGCATTTAGGGGACTACCAAACCAATGTGCAACGATACACGTTCTTGGCAAAGATCAAACATATCACAAAGAGTGATTAAAATTGGTCGTAAAGACGAAGGCAAAGAAAGAAGAAACCACTCTTTGTAGTCTGTATGAGATTTGAGCCTTAGAGTGGGAGTTTGTTGTGTCAGGTGTCTACAGACCTGTAGATCAACATATCCAGTTTCTGCATGATTTTTTTGGGTTTGGCTACCTATGTTGAAGATCGGAGCACCAATGGACATGTCCGGTGCGCAATAAAGATATTCCAAACTGAAAACAATCTGCTATGGAAACAGATTGTAAAAAACGTGTTCATGAAAATCTGGATGCCATAGTGATAGGATCGAAGTGAGAGGAAAAATTGGCTCTACTTTATGTGCCCTTGGGTTTGACAAAGACTCATGATAACTCACTATGCGACCTGCATCTTTTTTGGCTATGATCAGCTGCCACGCTATGTGACAGTACATTCACAAGGAGTTAATGGATGGACTGCAGCACAATTTTGGCTGTTATAAAACAAAAGTTACATAAAAGTTTCAGGAGTTGATGATCAGAAATGGCTGCTTACGATATCACTACAGATCCTTATGTTTGTATGTTATGAATCTCAGGTGGAGTGTCAGCTGGCATTACATTTTCCTGTGCTAGGACTTGGAGCTTGAATTACTATTTAAAGATCTTCCATCGAGGGGACATATTTGAATGGGATAAGACAAATCATGGTGCTGTCCTTGGTACATGGCCAACTGGGACAGACAAACAGGCATATGCTGCAGCATTTGGTAGCTAATGTGTTAATCAAAGTGGCAGTGGATGCATGTAATGAAATAAGTAGTCCTAAATATGGCATCTCTATAATCTCAAAGGGACTCTGAAAATGGAAAAGTTTATTCCCTCCAAGCAGAGAGACATAGGTAATCATCATGACAAAAATAATGTTGATCTTTGTTTATAAGCTAGACAAATCTGTTACCTGGATACATTATAAGGATGTTCGTTTTATTTGTTTACAAAAAATTGCCCGCTATGAATTGAGGCATAGAGTTTTGCGCAAAGGCTTGCTGTTCTTATTACCAGTGTTCTTTGTCATTCAGGTGAGCCTTTCTCAGACTTCTGAGGTACTTGTAATTTATATACCGGAGTAAAGGATCATGGCCTCCTGTAGTTCAACTGCGCACCGTGTGTACACAGAGAATTTTTGGCCCAAGTTGGCCTCAAACCTAAGAATCTTCATGGTGCGTGGTCACTAGAGCAGTGAGTTATCAACTTTGCTAACTACAATCCCATGAGGATGTGAAGCAATCTATTTTTTTAGCCTGACAAGAAACTGTATCCATTAATACCCTTATTAATACAGATCTATTATTCTATTTTGAGAGCCACAATAACACACAGATTCGTGCTCTTGCTTCATAGACACACAGGTCCCAGAATAAAAGTCCATAGTGAGAATGGCATTTGTTCAACAGCACAGCTCAAGTTGACTTAGTCTCACTTTGGTACCAGAAAAACAATCGAAAGTAAAGGTTAAAAAAACTGCAGTTACCGCCTGTACTATCACTTTTTAGGCAGTATAGAAGAGGGGAGGGACATGCACCTGTATAATTTAATGGCAGTATGGGTAATGCAGTCGCCACAAAACTGTTCAGGTTATGATTTTTATTTATGCCACAGACAGAAAAACTCCTTAGCCTTACCGGGCATTGAACCCAGGTCTCCCGCATGGGAGTCAGCGCTCTAATCCATTCGACCAGACGCTTCACAAGTAAAGGTAACTGGCGTTAAATTGACACATTGTCTGCCTGTGATAAAGAAAAAATACAAACCTAACAAAGTATTCTTCAATATACAACACGGTATGGAAATTGGTTCTTTACTTATTACTTTTTAAAAATTATCCTATTTTAATACACTGACTTTTACCTTCAGATCTCTATGAATAAGTCCATTGCTATGTATAAAATCAACACCTTGTAGAATCTGATGAAAAACACGGATGTTGTCTGAACGCATTGTTACATCATCTGTAAATGTATAAATAAACCCAACGAGTTAGTACATTCAAATAGATATGATTCAAAAGAAAATTGTGGCATACAGAACCTCACCATCAACCACAGTAAATGAGTCATAGATTTTCTATGCACCTATTTTCTATGATGTCTATTTTACTATTTTTTTCCACTGGAATGAATTTGCTTCCAAACTGTCCACCCCAGAGTTTGAACCAAGTACGCTTGGGTTGTGATCAAGCTCATTACCGCATAAGCTACAGACACCCACAATAATACCACAAGATATGATTCTAACATTCCATTCTACAACTTTCTTTTCCCCTAATCCTTGGTTGTCTCGTAGTGTAAGGATAAGACCACATCTAATTCGATAATGTGTTCAAATATAAAAGCGTTCTCTAAGGTTATAAATGGGCCTAGTAAACATTAAAGACCTAAAACAGATAGCAACGAACCGCAAGACATGGAGAGCTATGACCTCTGCCCTATGCGCGCCCACAGGCCCAAGAGGAAAGACTAACTAACTAAGGTTATAACCAGCATTCACATGCACTTCTTCTTGTGTTCGCCTGCTATGAATTCAGACATAGTCATGGCGTCTGGTATGACATTTCTAACTGATTTTTGTGTGAAGGCCTGCTTTCCTTTTATCAGTGTCCCCCGTCATACAGCCTATATTTTAGAATATATCTCTAAAGCTTAACTTTCAACTTACCATAACCTTTTGAATGAAATTCCAAGTTACGTTCAGACATCCATTCCTGTAGTGTGAATGTACACAGCTCCATCTGTATGTACAATGTTATTGAATTCTGCAGAAACAGTAATTTAACAATAATAAACCAACAAAATAGCACCTTCATGTGGTGTATTAGTTGAACTTATAAACAAACAAAACAGTACCTTCATGTGGTATTAGTTGAACTTATAAACAAACAAAATAGAACCTTCATGTGGTATTAGTTGAACTTATAAACAAACAAAACAGCACCTTCATGTGGTATTAGTTGAACTTATAAACAAACAAAATAGAACCTTCATGTGGTATTAGTTGAACTTATAAACAAACAAAACATCACCTTCATGTGGTATTAGTTGAACTTATAAACAAACAAAATAGAACCTTCATGTGGTATTATTTGAACTTATAAACAAACAAAATAGAACCTTCATGTGGTATTAGTTGAACTTATAAACAAACAAAATAGAACCTTCATGTGGTATTAGTTGAACTTATAAACAAACAAAATAGAACCTTCATGTGGTATTAGTTGAACTTATAAACAAACAAAACAGCACATTCATGTGGTATTAGTTGAACTTATAAACAAACAAAATAGCACCTTCATGTGGTATTAGTTGAACTTGTTTCTTATGCTAGTGGTCCGGTTCAATTCCCTACAGTGGACGTAGAATATTTACAGACAGTAACAGCTTCAGGCTGACCCAACCTCAATTCGGTTTTAGGAAAAGCACTGGGACGTAAAGATGAGCAACGAGATGTTGACCACAACACCCGTCATGTGCCAAAGGTCAATGAAAAATACATGTCAAACACCATATTGCCCAATATACCTTGAGGTATGAAGAGGGTTCTTTAGCTTATGGTATTAGCTAGTTAATTCTCATAATTCACCTAGCCCACTAGGTTTCTACCAGGCCCTCCATGCTTCTTGTCTTTTGCAGTCTTCAGTTGAATACTCCATGTTATAGATACTTCCTGACATTCGTTTCCATGATAATGGAAAAGACTTCCTTATAAGACCCAACAGAAATACAACGTTTATTATATTTTGCTTAGTACAGAACACTGCAGACTCAACAGATACATAGATTAGAATTAAGTCAAACAGCTCTCTGTCAGTGTCAACTGGCGTAACAGACACCGGAGTATGTCCTGCAAGACTGTTCTCTTCTGGGAAAGCTGAGGTGCAACATATGCAGTCAAAATGAAAACTAAGCTATGGGGATATGTTATGTGCTTGCTTTGATAACTTATAACAATTATTATTAGAATAAAATCTTTGTGTACAACTGGAGCTCCTGGTAACATAAGGCCAAAAAGCATAGCCTACAAATCGGAACTTCCTGTTAGAGGGGGCTGGTTTTATATACGTTTGATATAACACTAAGATTTATTGTAATTTTACTCTATTCTATGCGTTCATGATTATTTATGGTGAAAAATTTTAATAATACTGATATTTATTAGCTCTAAACTTAACTTCTAAAACAGTGGTTCTCAAACTTCCTAATGCCCCGACCCTTTAATACAGTTCCTCATGTTGTGGTGACCCCAAACCATAAAATTATTTTCGTTGCTACTTCATAACTATAATTTTGCTACTGTTATGAATAATAATGTAAATATCTGATATGCAGGATGTATTTTTACAAATTGAACATAATTAAAGCATAGTGATTAATCCAAAAAAAAATATATGTAATTATATATTGTGAAATATTTATTTCTAATTATGATAAATATGTGTTTTCTGATGGACTTTGGCACCCTGTGAAATGGTCGTTTACCCCAAAGGGGTCACGACCCACAGTTTGAGAACCACTATTCTAACATAATATAACCATGATTTAGAATGTTGTGATGTTTTTAAAATGAATTAGTCTATATACAACAACACTGAAATGTGAGGATCATGCGACAGTTGTGATCTTACTTCCTAGAACTTTTAGCTAAACTTGTCGGCCATATGTTTATCGGAGGCCATGGTACAACCTACCTGAAAAACAATGTTGTCAACTTGAAATTCTAAAACTTCTTCTACAGCACTTGCAGCAAATTTCTTGACTTTTCTCCCAATCTGCAGGCCTGTCTTTTGAAGTGAAGCTTGTTTACCACCAGGTTCAGCTGAAGAAGAAGCTCTTGGGAATGTTACAAGACTACTGCTTACATCAGGCATAATAACTTTTAAAAGAGGCTTTAGTTGACGCTTTGTTTCCTTGCGTTGACTCACAGACAAGATGGGCAATAGGGAAGAGCTATGCATCAAATTATCTGCAAGTGGCTGTTGGTCCTGAACTAATGCTGCTTCTATATTGTTGTACAAACCTAATGTTGAAAGTTTGGAAGTACATGAATAATCTGGAACCAGTATAGTGTTAAACTGAAGATTTGAAGCTTCTTTTGAAAATGAAGATACAGTCTCTCTTTCTGAAATGAATTGACTGGAAGGGATAGACTTAAACTGGGAGAAGTCAGGCTGTTGATTCTGTGGTTGTGAAGCAGTGTCTAATAGACTGTGCGGTTTACTATCTGTTTTAAAGGAATTCATTTTTAGCGATGCCAACTCTGCCGCAGATGAAACTGGATTTGATGTGGAAATGGATACATTGTCTTGGTGATCTTGTTTAAGACCTATGAAATGAGATGATGATATAGTTTGCTGGCACAGACGTGTGAAATCTGCTGGTAATGTAATACTTGGAAGCTGGTTTGGATTTTTCTGTCTTTCTAAGCGTTTTGGGTACTCAAGGGAAAGGAGATTATGGCTATGATTTTGTAAAGTGTGATCAACATTTATTTGTCCATCAACAACAACAACTGAAGTTGGTGTGTTTGAGGACTCTTGACTGGATACAAATCCTGCTGAATCCATTGTTGAATGAACACTTAAACCATCACCACTATTAAAACACATAGCTTTGCTTGGAATTCCCTGTGTACCTTCAAAGTAAAGGTGATTATGCAGTTTTGTTGAATGGATGTTCTTTGTAGAATTTATAGTTAATATTTTTTCTGATGTGTCGTAATGTGTTTCTGTCAAAACTTCAAGACTTTGAGAATTGGTTACCGTATTACCTTTCATCTGGTTTTCATATTTACTTTGAAAGTAGTTTGTATCGTGTGAAGACACAGATAATTCCTTCCTAATTACCAATTGTTTGTTAACTTCTTTTTGTACAAGTGTGATGGCCTCCTCATCATTTTTAACTGTCTTGCAGGCATTTGAATGCTCCAGAATAGATTTACTGAAATGTGTGGATTCGAGCTCGAAGGAAGTATTATGTTTTTCATTTAAACAGGTGTGACTAGTACCATTAAAACCGCTGCCAAAGTTTTCAGATAAGTGTATATCATCCTGTGTGTGGACTGTGCTAAACAGTTTGGCACTGATGGCTAGACCGAGCCCACTATGTAGCGGTTGAAGCGAGTGATTTCTTTACATCTACCATGCTCTTGTCATCAGTGAAACAAAATTCAATGTTCATGCTATCTTGAGTATCAAACTGTGAGCTCTGAGGCGGACTGAAAGAAGAAAACAATAACAACTTTTAATAAGTTTATACAATTTATTTTGTTCTATTTTATCATGTAGTTTCTTCTTCGAACGCTCCAAAATGACCACTTGTCAACCATTCTGTGTGATCTGTATGTGATCTGAGCCTAAGAGCAATTGTACGTTGTGCCAGTTATGCGCCTACAAGTAGGCCAGCACATCCGAATTCTAACCAGACACTATTACTAACTAGACTGCTAGAACTCAATAGTGTGTGTAGTGACAGCAGCTTGCTGGCAGACAAGAAGAATTGTAAACCAACAAAGAACCTGGTTAGTCGCCCACCTGTGGACATACTGAGGAGATCGAGCTTATGGACTAATTTGTTCGAGTGCAGTGATGGATCCACATAAACTAACTAAACTATCCAACTCAGCTGCTTTTTATTTACTAGGTAGCATCCCTAGGTCTACATCAGTCGCCTCTTATGACATGCATTGTAGGTCGCAGTGGTACTTTTCTTTTCTTCCTTTGCGGGTCCCGGCACCACACAGGCATATCATGTTCTTTGCTCAACATTGCTCTTATCACAATCCACATAAAAGGCTCTCAATCTCCAACCAGTTCTTTTCCCCCCCCATTGAAAGCTTCCTGAATGTTTAGTTGCTACTGTTCTATTGGTTGTCTTACAGGAACACATGAGTCAATGTTTCTCAATGTTCAGACCTTGTAGGATGTTTCTATATTTCCTCTTCTTATCCAGGATGTTCTAAGTGAAACTCTTCACTTCTCTTGCATCTTTGCTTGATAAAGGCCTTTTGGTTGAAACGTTGCTGCGTATTGTTATTGTAAAACTACAGTACTTTGTTTTAATGTGTTTTGCCATTGCTACATACTTTTTCTGCAGTCATCACTTATATTGATAAGAAATTTTCTGCAGTCATCACTTATACTGATAAGAAATTTTCTGCAGTCATCACTTCTTCTTCTTTGCGTTCGTTCTTTACGACCAATCTTAATCACTCTGTGATATGTTTGATCTTTGCCAAGAACGTGTATACGTTGCACATTGGTTTGGTAGGCCCTAAATGCAGACTTCTACACGTTTAGGACATGTGCATCCGATTTCAGCCAAACCTCCTTAGTCGCCTCTTCAGACATGCATGGCAGGTAACAGTGGTTCTATTCTTTACACCCAAATTTGGGCCCCGCTACCACTGGCGAGTCATCACTTATATTGATAAGAAATTTTTCTGCAGTCATCACTTATATTGATAAGAAATTTTCTGCAGCACTTTGTTTTTCAAATATTTTGATTTTCTTCCTAAATCCTTAAAACTGGAATATATAACTCTGGACTGTAAACATCTCCAATCGCAACATGTATTTATATGTAAAAATGTAAAGAAATAACTGTTTTACTTGTTAGCAATGGTACAATATTTGTGCATATTAAAGTGGCATATAATGCGTTGATGAGTGTTTACATGAAAATTTGTTTGAAAATATTTTTCTTTGAGCTACCTGAAGTGGTTTGCTGTTTTTGTGTGTGTAGAGTTGGTATTGGTTACTAAACTGATGTTACAGCACTCTAGGCACATACGTGTTCAGTCTTCCCCAACAGATGTCGAAGGGTATGTATACTAGTGGTTCCTGTGGCTCGCTGGTTAAACATACTCCTCTCTCTGCCCCTCAAGCATCCAGCTCTACTTGTAAAACATGTAACTCCAAACTTCTTAAATCACTGGATTGATTCAACGTCTATTTTAATGTCCTCATCCAACATTTGGTTGCCAAGAGATCAAAGAACATCCTTCTTATCCATCCTAAGCAACCCAACAATCAATGCTTTTGATGCAAGCCTGCCACTCTCTTGTTGCCACAAAAATCGTGGATAGAGTTGGTAGATCATGTGATATGGTAGGCCATTAACCAGAAGATAAAATTAGTTTACTACACAAATATTGTATTAATCTTTACAATGTTTAATTTATATCAGTACACATAATAACAACTAAAAACAGGGGTATTCATCAACTAGTGTCTGCGCAGAATAAAGGGACTGAGATGTTATGCTAGCGTCACAAATGAAGAGCTTATAGAGAATGAGACAGATCTCAGTGAACAAAGAAGTGAAAAAAGATGCTGGTGCTGGATAGGACACACCTTGAGAAAATCTGAATTTAACATGAAGAGTTCTTTCCTGGAACCCATATGGAAAGTGAAAAAGAGGGAAGCCTAGAAATACATGGTGTAGAGATTTGGAGGCAGAGATTAACGATTTACAGAAGAGCTGGAACAGCTGCAGGAAATAGCTAAAGATAGGAAGAATTGGCATGAGTTGGTCTAAGTCCCAATCAGGGTTAAAAAGGCACAAAGAGAGAGAAAGTATACTTATATAATACAATATAATATAATACTTCTGCTGGACTTGCCTGTCTGTACTGTCACTATCACTGTCTTGTGTCCTTGGACTTTCATTTGATGAACTTTCTGATGATAATGATTTGAACAACAGAACTAAAACTCTTGCTCATACACCATATTGTCAATATTAAATGTTATACAGAGATAGAAACATATAACTGCGTTACTGGTTAATAATCGAGAGCTGCAGTAGCATAGTTGTTAGTGAACTCGCTTTTCAGGCTAGCGATCCGGGTTCAATTCCACAGTGGGCAAGGAATATTTTTTCAACCGTAATGGCTTTCAGATCGACCCAGCCTCAGATGGGTACCAGGAAAAGCCCTGGGAAGTAAGGTGGCGGCGTGATGTTGACCACATCACTCATCGTGTTACACCGTATTACCCAATATACCTTGAAGTATGAGAAAAGAGTTCCTTTACTTTATCAGATATGACTAGGAACTGGACCTCACCTATATTGAGTTCAAGAATCACTGGAAAAATATGCCAATTGTTTCACATGGGAAATGAACTTTGTACTTTTATAGCACACGGCAAGCACCGCACCTATTTTTGGTAGCACAAATTATATTCTATGTAGTTACGAAACATACATTTTTGTCTTCTTCAACCTTCACCCCCTAGAGAAGCATAGGTCCGCAACCAAGGTCTTCCAAGCTATACAAGCTGGCCCTATCCAAAGCCATCTTTTCCAGATCTATCCACTCCCCATTTTCTTGCATACTATCTCCAAATCCTGCCTCCAGGTGTTCCTGGGTCTTCCTTTATCTCTAGTACCCTGGGAGTTCCTGCACAGGTATCTATTGATGAATGTCTGCAACTTTTTTGTGTTATATCAATAATGTTTTTCACCTACTTTTTCACAAGAAGAGTGAGACACTATTTCAACTGACAGAAAGTATAGTTTAGTTGTTGGATCATCATCACTGCACATCAAACCAATTAGTCCATAAGTGCTTCGATCTCCTTCTCAGTATGTCTCTTAGCGTGTGGCAACTGACGACATCGGTTCTGTGTTGGTTTACTATTCTTCTTTGGCTACCAGTGTAATGTTCTTGTCTAGCTACACCACATTTGACTAAGAATTCTTGCAGTATAACAATAAGGTATAGAAAATTAAGAATATATAACAAGAAGGTATAGTAAATTAAGTTTGTGATGTTTTGTGTGTACTCGTGAGTCACTTGACACAAAACCTTTTTTTTGTATATACAAGATCGCCTGTGTGTTGCTGGAACAGCACAAGGGAAGAATAGAATAGTAATACTGCAACCTACAAGGTAACTGAAGTAGGGGCCTAGGGAGGCTAACCCTAGTAAATACGAAGAGTTACAGAAATAGGATGTGCAATCGCTCTTAAGCTCAGATCACATAGAATCACAAAAAGTGGTTTAAGAAGTGGTCGATATGGAGTGTTCAAAGAAAAGAAGAAGAATTTACAAGAAGACAGACAAGAAATTTAATAACTAACCTTTCCCAACTAAATATGGGCTGTCATATTCCATCCATGCAGCATTGTATCCAACAATATTTGTATGCTGTAGGTTTGCTAATGCTTTCACTTCTCTTATGAGCTGGAGGTTTTTTGTTGTTGGTAATATGATTTTTTTTGTATTGAAAAAGGAGAATGAGAAATTTACATAATTATATTGATACAATAGGTTGACAAAATAATGAAACCGTTCAATAGAAATAAAGAAGAAGTCAAGGTTTCAGTTTGGAATATCTTCATTACACTCTGGACATGTCCATAGATGTTCTGATCTCCTGCGTGATATCTCTTTCCAACAGCGTCCAGCGACTAACCATACCAGTTCGATGTTGATTGATGAGTCTACTCATATACCTGTTGTGCTGTTCTTTTCTGGCCACTCCAATAATCTTCAATCCAAGTTCTTACAATCTAGCAGTTGACATGGATTGGTTTAAATGAAAATCCTCTTTGCGACCACACTCTATGTGGGCATTCAGAATGTCAGCTCTATCCATTGGCTGACCCCTGATATAGTGGCAGAGCCAGCCTTCCTGTCTGCTCTCTCATTGCCATCGACAAGTCAAGGTCTTCAGACTTTGCATAGTTCACAAGAGATTGAGATGCAAGAACATAATGCTGCTAGTTTACATCGGTTAAGCTGTAATATTTCCACCTTTAGACCCATTACAATAACTCATATGACATAACTAGTTGTAACACTATAGACTACTGCTATGAAAATAGACATACTGTATGATAACTCATATGACATAACTAGTACGATAACATTTATATGACATAACTCATATGATAACACTCATATGATAACTCATATGCCATAACACTCATTGACAGACAGAGTAATTTTACAAGAAGATATAAATACAGACTTAAGGAAAATAAGTTCACAAGATTTACCTTCAGTTCCAAGTCAGCGTTCTTGTGCTTGAATCTGACTTTCTTGACAGCATACTCCCGACCATCTAAGTAATTTTTGGCCTGGGAAGAAAATAATGAACACAGGTAAAGATAGCACACATCTAAATAAGCATTTAAACTGTTACTTATCAGACTTAATGATGAGTGTAAATCTTATTTAACATGTACAGAACATATTTAAACTGACATGTGAGACTTAGCAATCAACATTAGCCTAGCACACATAACATATCGAAACTTTAAACTTAGACACAGTAGTTGTAAGTTGAATGAAACAGCATTATAGACAACATTGTATGAGGCAAGGCTATAGACACACCAGTTGTAAGTTGAATGAGACATGACTATAGAGACAATATTTGTATAAGTTGTGCGAGTCAGTACTTACTTTAAATACAGATCCAAATCCTCCCTTGCCAAGAAGGCCCATTTCCTGGAACTCATTCTTATAACGTGATGTCTGCTGCTCAATCATACTTTTATCCTTGACACTTGGTCCATGTAAACTAAAATGTTGATAGGAGATTTAATGTTGAAAACATGAAGACAAAACTGTATAAATTATTTATCATAATGATCCATGGTAGATGCCAACTAGTATTGGTTACCAAATTTTTCCATGTCTTCTCCTTGACACATAAAATATAATCGAGAAATCACCTTCATTCTTGTTCCTCTGCACACATGAGTCGGGGTAATAAACGAGCTGATAGATTGGCTGGCTACGATATCAGAGGGAACTGCAATGGGCTGAAATGACATTTTTAATGTATTGTTTCAAACAGAGGATTCCAGTCGCTGACCAGATTGAGAAAGATGGGTGTCAATATTGGCGTAGCCCGAAAAGAACAACATACCAAATATGCAAAAAGATTAATTAATCAACATCAAACTGGCCGAATGGATTACAGCGGGTGCTCCCATTCAGGAAACCCGGGTTCAATCCCTGGTTACGGCTAAGGAGTTTTTTCTTTCTATCGAAGGCATAAATAAAAAATTATAACCTGAACAGTTTCGCAGTGACTGCACCAGCCATGCGGCCATTAATTTCCTCAGGTTCATGCCCCACCTGTTCTACACCACTCTAAAAAGCACAATTACAGGCAGTAAAGACAGTAAAAAAACAGTATGAAAATGTACTTACTTTAAACCAAAGTTTGCATCAGGTAAAGCTAGCAGTGATGGACCCTAGAAAATGTTGAAGAAAAATATTATTTTAAAATGACAGAAGAAACTAACCGTTTCACTTCTACAAAATCAACAGAGCCCATATCTCACTTAGGATAACATATTTTTACCAGAAATGTCTTTTCATACAGATATCTCTGCAGTATAACAATTTTAGTGTAACAATTTTCCAGATATAACTGGCGGTGACTAAGGTACTCTAGCTGGAGTCACAAAACTACACTAATGCATGCATTCTAAGTGATTCGTTGATTATGGTCCAAAAGGCGGAGGTTGGTTCGATGGGCAAGCAGTGGACTGAATCACTATAAGCGTCAACAATTTGCAGAATTACATTCAAGTTCGTTCTGGGGCACATGGTTGTGGATGGCAATGAGAGAGCAGGCTGGCTGGCTCTACCACCATATCAGGGGGTCAGCCAATGGATAGAGCTGACATTTTGAACGCCCTCATAGAGTGTGGTCGCAGAAAGCATTTTCATTTAAACCAATCCACGTCAGCTGCTAGATTGCAAGAGTTTAGATTGAAGATTGGAGTGATAAGAAAAGAACAGCACAACAGGTATATGAGTAGGCTCATCAATCAACATCGAACTGGTATGGTTAGTCGCTGGATGCTGTTAGAGACATTGCGAATGAGATCGGAGCACCTATGGACATATCGGAGTGCAATGATGATATTCCAAACTGAAACATATGGGAATTTTGTTTGGAGTGGCAAATCTCCAGTACATGTATATATTGTTAAAATGGTTTAAATTATGAAGAGGCAAAGGTACTTGTCACAAAATAATACAAGATAAAGTGGGAAAGAGAACATCTGGGTCACCAGTCATGCAATGCATGTTACAAGCTCAAAATAAAAGAGAAAGTCATAATATTCAAACTCCACTCAAGCTGAGATACCACACAGTGGATAGTGCTAACATAGAGCTCCCTCATAGAGTGTGGTCGCAAAGAGGATTTTCATTGAATCCAATCCACGTCAACTGCTATATTGCAAGAATTGGGATTGAAGTGGCCAGAAAAGTACAGCACAACGGTTATACGAGTTCATCAATCAGCGATAAACTAGTATGGTCAGTCGCTGGATGCTGTTGGAGATATTGCAAAGGGGATCAGAGCACCTATGGACATGTCCAGAGTGCAATGAAGATATTCCACAGTGAAATACCATCTTTTCAACAAGTTAAAGATGGCAACTTTGGATGATTGTGAATGTGGCACTGATAGAATTACTTCTGAACACCTTCTACTAATCTGTTCATATACGGAGCAGAGAAGACTGATATGACCATCACCAATGCCATTGCATAACAAGATCTTTAGAGATTTTGACAACCTTTCGAAGGGAACCACTGCTTTCTTTGAACATATTCAATTTGGCGTCTGAGAGTGAACAAAGAATAAGAAGTTCAAATGTCTGCAGCTAATTAGTTTCAAATAGCAGCGATAGTGTTATTAATTACTTTTGTACTAAATGTTTTAGTCTTTCATATATTTTAAAAGTTTAACCAAATTAAGGTAAAGCAAAGCAACTATTTTTCATACCTGGATGTATATTGGGCAATACAGTGTTAGTCCCATATTTTTCATTGATCGTCGGCACATGATGGGTGATGTGGTTAACATTCTTCGACCACCTTTACTTCTCAGTGCTTCTCCTGGTACCTATTTGAGGTTGGGCCGACCTGAGAGCCGTTATGGACGGAAAAATATTCCATGCCCACTGTAGAATTGAACCCTGACCACGTGCCTAAGAAGCAAGTTTACTAACACCTATTTTAATGCAGCTCTCACATTAGAAGTGGAGAAACTTAGTAAGTAAGAAAGCAGAATAAGGACAAACTGGTCCGCGTTTATTTAAACTAGAATAAGATGCTTTTAAAATACCTGATCCATTGATATTATGGCCGCTCTAATGATTTTATTCAACATTGTTCTGCGTTGGTACATGAGCCACTCATTTCATCAACATGACTAAGGGAGACATCACTTGAAGTTTGCTGAGTCGATTACACAGAACTGGAAATAAAAATGCCTAATCTCATTTAATATACAAGTCTATAGCATACAAGTCTAAACCAAAAAGCAAAAGAAATAGGAAAGTCATACTTGGAAATACTAAATCATAACTCCATACCAGAAGAATTACTTTTTGATCACTCGGAACCAGACTCAGTAGCATTAAACTTCTCAATCTCCATCCCTAAATTGTTAAGCAAAGATGTTGAGCCTAATCTAGTGAAGAAAGCAACTACAATGGAACATCTCCACTATATATTTCCAGAAGACAGCTGGATAAGAATTTACACAGATGGATCGACAATGGAGGCAACCATGAATGGTGGAGCAGGAGTTTACATCGGACACCCAGATGCTACTACTGTGTCTCTAGCGCCCCCCACACACTGGACAAATATGTTCCAACTACAAAGCAGAACTCTTAGCTCTTCTGATGGCAGCGCAGCACATGAATAAGCTGCAAGCACCTGCAGGCAAGATGGTATTTCTTACAGACTCACTGTCAGCTATACAAGCCCTGGAGGCTAAATCCGCTGACAGCACAGTACAGAACATAAAAAGAGAACTTGCTCAGCTTTCAGAAAAGGCAGAAATTCGGTTGCAGTGGATTCCATCTCAGTGTAGCATTGCAGGAAATGATAGTACCGATATCTTGGCTAAGGAGGGCAGTGACAAAGAGCATATTTACCAACCCGTCTTTTCAGGTCAAAACCCTCATATAGAGAAAATGTGTAGTAGACTGCAAGACAAACATTGGATATGATTATGGAAAAGACTTCCTCAAAGACTTAAGCAGAACAGACCAGCTCATTATATTTCACCTACGTACCGGACACCGCAGACTCTTTGTCAGTGTCAGCAGGCAGAACAGACACCGGAGCATGTCATGCAAGATTGTCCTCCCCTGTGTGAGCTGAGAAGCAACATGTGGCCACACCCAGTCGACCTAAAAACTAAGCTTTGGGAAAGCTGGCAGACCTGAATCTGACTGTCCAGTTTGTGGTTCACAGTAAATTAAGCGCATGACCAGAGATCGTGGAAGAAGATTTGATATACAAGCTATATCACTATTTATATATATATATTCCTCTTGTACCATTATATGTTACATAGTGCCTGCAAGTAATTTCTCCATACTGCTCTGTCCTGGGCAACTCGCTCAATCTCTTTGATGAAACTGAGTCAGATATTTCTCGCCTCATTCAGCAAAGTTTGTTTCAGGGTTTACCTAGGGCATCCTCTCTTTCTTGAATCATTTGCCTCCTACTTAAACTTGTGTCCACAATGGTTTTTTTAAGCATTTAAAAAAATTTAATTTTCAATTATGATTTGTGTGCTCTGTTTACTGTGATAAGCAATGAAGTTTGTACTTCTTTCCCTGTGATAGGCAACAGCATGTGTAACGCTGACTACTTGTAGGTTGTTCCTCATATAACCGAATGTTACTAATTATTAGCTCCCCACACAGAGATGTAATTTTAGAAAATGTGTGGTAGGGTGTAGTGATTATACTTTATCTTTGCATATCAAGGGTGCCATGTTCCACATAGATATTTGTTCTTCTTCTTCTTTCTCGAATCCTGTTTGCCTCACAGCGTCAGGTCAGGAAGAGATTTCTAAAACAGGCCCTAGTATGCGCTTTGTAGATAGTCTCTTTCGTCGCCTCTGTTATCTCTGAGGTCCATCTTTTGCGTGGCCAGCCTTTTGTTTTGTACCCATTGTATCGGAGCAGCATTGCTCTTTGGGGTGCACTGTCTGGTGGTAATCTGCTTACGTGGCTGAACCATTTAATTTGTTGTTTCTTGATGAAGTCTAGTACTGATGTTGTACCCACTTTTTCCTGATGTCTTCATTTCTCAACCGGTCTCTTCTTGTTACACCCAGCATTCTGCGTAGACACTTCATCTCTGTTGTGACTAGCTTTCTTCTATCGTTTATTGTCAGCGTCCAGGTTTGGCACTGGTAACATAATGTGGGGAGAAATATTGTGAACATTGCTCTTTTTGTGTTCATGGTGACGTGTTTGCATCTTAAAATTGGCGCCATTTGCCCTATCATTTGATTTGCTTTGTTGCATCTGTGTTGAATTTCATTAGTTATTTGTTTCTGGAGCTATATTTCCCCTTAGTTTTCATACATAAAAGCACATAACAGAATGGAAAGAAGAATAATAAAACACAGAGAACATTACTTTTGAACAAATGCTGTGACTTGTTCTTGTCTTTGACATAAATATAACATAGTTCTTCCAGCAAAGATGCTAACAAGAGATGTGGTGCTAAATTTCTATTCAATGTCACAGCCATAGCATTTGGTTCTTGATTGAGGTTTGCTTTCTGTACAGAGCTATCATTCTTGAAGTCTGCTGCATCTGAAACTTGAAACAATAATGGGAATTATAGAAATAAATTTGGGAGAGTCACAGTAGCATAGTTGTTAGTAAACTCGCTTCTTAGGCTAGTGTTCTGGGTTCAATTCCACAGTGGCGTGGAATGTTTTCCGATCGTAACGACTCTCAGGTCAACCCAGACTGAATTGAATACCAGGAAACGAGCTGGGAAGTAAAGGTGGCTTGTATGATGTTGGCTACATCAACCATCATGTGCCGATGGTCAATGAAAAATCAGGGCCTAACACTGCATTACTTTATATACCATGTGGTATAAAAAGGATTCCTTTACTTTTCAAAATAAATAGAAATAAAGTGCACTCATTGTTCATTTGAGGATCACCTTCGTCAAACTGGTCCATACTTGCTCCAATCTCCCCCCTAAACATGTATTTTAGTGTATTTAGACAAATAATTCCAGCTCTGTGCTGATTGATGTATCTACTGGGGTTTCTCTTATGGTTTTCCCATCTTGCTGCACAAATCAGTATGCATAACTTGTGAAACAGAGATAGAGAACAAACCCCTATCTTAGATGAAATCTTCAGAATGTATGTTTCCTCTTAGAGCATTGATGATGTCGCTTTTGTCCACAGAAGGTCCATTCAGGATCGCAGCATCTCTCACCAGTGCATCAGCTCTCTCACTATCTTCCACCCAGAATGATCTGGGACAAAGATGACGGTGATGAGTGTCTGGATTGTCGTGTTTAATTGCAATCATTACACATAAAGTAGAGACCACACAAAACAAATGTAGGAGAATGATGCAACTATTTTGGTCAGATAAGATCACAAATGAGAAGTTGGGAGAAGAAAATGCACATCACTTGCAACAACTATTAGAGGATGAAGATGGACATGACTTGGACAAGTGAGCAAAAATGTCTCCACTCATTTTGGCAAAGATGGTCCTCCAACAGACAACAGACATAAAGAGGAAATATGCAAACAAAAGGTGACCAGGAGAAGGACAGTGAAATGGAAAATGAAAAGAGTATGGACAGATATGGGATACCATGAGTAGAAAGACAGCAGCGCTGCAGCAATGGGGATCCCTTGTAAATGTCTGTGTCAACTATGACATGAATAAATAGATAAAAATAAATAAATACTGCTTATATTCACATTGAAAGGTGATCCAATAAGAGGGTATGTTTGAAGTATTTCTTCTTCCTTATTCTTTTTGGAGTCTGTGTTTCAGCCTGACATACACACTGTGCAGGCTTTATTTTGTGCATGTGATGGTTAAGCCTGCAGTGTCCTGTTCGGAGCCAAAAGATTGTTGTGGGCTGTTTTTATCTGTTTTTTAGTCTGCTGACAATGAGTCTATATTATGAGATCAGTAGCTTTGTTGAAAGCTGTTGTGCTGTTCATGTCCTCCCTTGTGTCATAGTTTTGTCTCATTTGGAATAGTGGTGGGTCAATGCTCTTAAAATGGCATATAGCCTACAGGTCTGGAGTATGTAGTCAACATTTTCTATTGCAGTGCCACAAGGTAACATCGCTGAATCCCCAATGTAGTGTGAGGTATTAAGACCCTAGAGCAATTATCTTTGATCTTTGGAGATGACGGGGTCAATGTTCTTCCTTGCTAACTTTGTTGAAACTACAGTACTTCGTTATTACGTTTTCCCCCATTTTACATAGTTTTACTGCAGTCTCTCCCCTACATCAATAACTTTCTTGACATAACTAAACAAGTTAGGTACTAATATGATACTGTATTATTCTTCTGCATTCACTATCTGTACGCTGGAGATGGATTGGGCATGGGATACACATGGAGATTAACTCTGTCATGAAAACTGCACTGAGATGGACACCAGAGACAAACAAAAACGTGGGAGACTCAAAACTACCTGGGGGAGAACAGTAGAACAAGAATTGAAAGAATTGAATAACAATTGGAACAAATTACAGAGGAAGGCCAAGAATAGAGAAGTATGGTGTGTATTTGCCATAAGTGCCAGGGGCGTCACAGGCTAGAGAGGGATACTAGTCATTAAGAATATCAGAAATAGTGTTTTTCTTTCTTGTGTTTAAATAAATCTTCATTATTGACAAGGATAGCGATTTATCAATTACTTTTAATGATTGCTTGAGCTATTCTATTTCTCAATGAAGGAAAATTTCAAGTGAATTATCATCATCATGTATCATCATCGCCCGAGTGGTTACCAAGGCCCAAATTTGGGGGTGTAAAGAATAGAACCACTGTTACCTGCCACGCATGTCGTAAGAGGCGACTAAGGAGGTTTGGCTGAAATCGGATGCACATGTCCTAAACGTGTAGAAGTCTATGGGCTTAGGGGCCTACCAAACCAATGTGCAACGTATACACGTTCTTGGCAAAGATCAAACATATCACAGAGTGTGTTTAAAATTGGTCGTAAAGAAACAACAAAGAAGAAGAGAAGAAGAAGATCATCATGTAGCTTGTCCCTTCTGGAACTTGACTCACATGACAGCAGTCATGAAAAACTTTCTATTCTGTGCAAGTTTACCAGCATCAGCAGCAGTAAACTTGCACAGAATAGAGACCAAGAATTATTCAAGTGAATTATACATTCAAAACAAAATTAGTGTAGAGAAAAAGTTATATTTTAATACTTACTATCCATACGCCTAATAGGCAGTCCACCTGAGCGCAACTTGAAGTCTGCAACTGTCTTTACTGGCACTTTATGGCGTATATTTAAGTTTGTTCCCCTCCTTCCTGTCCCTGTTGAAGTTTCTGAACCTATCATAGCAAAAATGTGAGTATCACTGTGAGCTCTAAGTGGTGCCAATGCTGGAGCTGGCATTGTCACAGTACACAGTACAAGTGTCTGTGGGGAGAAAAAGGATAAAATCCTTGATAGTGCTCTATACCTCATCTTCTCATAACACACATAATATAGGCCACTTCTCTTTCACACGATCAAAATAACAATTTATCAAACATATTGAGGCTCCTTTTTCTTCTTCTTCTACAACCAACTTCTGCTATGCGACTACTCCGGTATGTGTCATAAACAGGGCGGTGCGCTTGAGTCTTAACCGGTCCCCATAGTTTCAGATCTTTCCCTCCTTTGCTCTTTCTCTGTCTACAGTTCGTCTCCATGTTTCTCTAGGTTGCCCCTTACCTCTCTTGCCTTTCGGATTCCATTTCAAAGCCACATGTGGGTGTCTGGTCTTCTACATTCTTAATGTACGTCCCAACTACTTCCATCTCATCTTTTTTTTATTTTCTCGTTGAGATTGTTGATGCCTGTGCACCGGGTGATCTCAGTATTTTCTGAGTCCCAGCAAATTCAGAGAATTATTCTGAGACATCTTCCCTAAAAAGCCTCTTATGGAACTGTCTTAGTACCTATTTTCCATGTCTTTGATCCGAACAGTAGGAATGAAAGCACATTTGATTTGTATATTTTGATTTAAATCTGTGTCCTGTAAGCTGGTGATCTCCATATGTTGTCTAATGATTTGAATACTGCAGATATCACTCCAATTCTTGCATTGGTTTCTTTTCCTACAACCTTATCTATAGTTACACAATTGAGGCAATTAATAGACACTAAATCTTGTCAGCAAATGCATCCAATGTGCAGTTAACCACATGTACTAAAAACTAATACAATTTAAAATGTCATGACACAATGTTAAGAACTTAGTGAATTTAGAACATTATGTGGCAGTGCGTCTAGGAGTTAATGAGAAAAGTTAACAGTTGTACAAGTTAACTAGCTAAACACGTAAAAACAAAGTACTATAGTATTACAAAATACAGAAACAGTGACGATAAACAGTGACGATAAACAGCAACGTTTCAACCAAAAGGCCTTTATCAAGCAAACAATACAACAAGAATGACGAATTTAGAGGAACACTACAAATGGACGATTACATGTAGAAACATTCAAACCTATCTAATAAAAATCTGGGAATAAAAACGAATAACGAAATGAGTGCAACACAAAACCAGAAGTGGAAAGAAGAGAAACAATAAACAATTAAGTGAATATATATAACTTATATATATATATGAAGCAAATACACATATAGATTACAAGGCATGAGATGAGAAAGTACTAAGAAGCATAGGAATGTAATCTGTTGAGTCCAAGAGGTCGAAGGTGCCATACACGAAATAAAACGGTTCTCTAGGGCAAATCGAATGCGATCATCAGAGGAACATGATCGGATGGCTGTGACCATGACATCGTCAGCTCCTGAATGGCCAGTATTGAAATGAGTGGCCACAGGGGTCACAGAGCATTGGCGAATATCGCGTAAGTGTTGGGCGAATCGGTCACTGAGCCTCTTACCGTTTCACCAATATAGGCCTTGTTGCAACGATGCAATTCATCATTCTTGTTGTATTGTTTGCTTGATAAAGGCCTTTGGTTGAAACGTTGCTGTTTATCGTCACTGTTTCTGTAAACATAGTACTTTGTTTTTTACGTGTTTAGATATTTTCCAAGTTTACTGCAGTCTCCACCCTTTTCGATACAAGTTAAATATAACATTTCTTCTAAACATTTATCTGACAACAATATTTAGTATTAGAAAGAAAGTTGAAGCTGTTAGTGCAGCAGCACTGAGGTGGTTATCTGAACCCAAATTCATCACGGTGATCAGTGTTATTAGAATCACAGTCAATGATTTGGAAGATATAAAGTAGATAACTGTAGCCTGAGTGGAGGATATGTGGCATGACTGGGGGACATATATAACAGATGATTATGATATGAGTGGGAGATATACATAACAGATGATTATGACATGAGTGGAAGACATATAGTAGATAACTGTAGCCTGAGTGGAAGACATATATAACAGATGACTGTAGTTGCATGAGTGGAAGACATACATAACAGATGCCTGTGACATGAGTGGAGGACATATATAACAGATGACTGTGACATGAATAGAGGACATATATAACAGATGACTGTGACATGAATGGAGGACATATATAACAGATGACTGTGACATGAATGGAGGACATATATAACAGATTTGAAAAATCAGTTAAACTGTATAAATCATTTGTCCAAACTACTCACTATCGCACACCTATTGCGAAATGGTTGTACTAATTTAGAATTGCACACCGCTATAGCGGTCAATGGTATGGATTGATTTACAAAATAATAAATGGTAACCCTGTTTCTGTCGTGTAATCTAATATTGGGTAATATTCATACATATAACGTGTACCTTGTACATCAGGTAAACGTTGATGGCAAAATAACCATCTTGCCATTTATAGAAGTGCCGGCCAATAGCTTCCCTCAAATGAACGTATTCCTCGGATCGTAGTTTTGTTTGGTTTAATCGAATATAGAGCAATTTTTGCCAACATAGCTAACAAACATTGATGGAATAGTTGGCGATAACTTAAAATATGATTTGCAGTATCTATGATCATGATAAGAAACAAACCTGGATTGTGTATTTTAAATTCAGCTTGTAACGGCTTGTTTGAAATATTGACTTGAATCATACGTCATCGAATCGTGTAGATGCGCATACTTTAAAACTATGACAGGTAGCATTCCGACATCAAAACAAACATAAACAAACATATCCTATAAATTTCAGCTAAATCTGATGTGTATATACTAATACGTACACAGTAGACTTCCGGAAACGTTAATGGCAATTTGTTAGAAACTCTCGATGAAATGAGCGTGTTATTATTTTTAGATTTTTGAAAAGCTTCAGTGCTACCTATTTCAAACCGTGACAGGTAGCATCCCGACATCAAAACAAACATATCCTGTAAATCTCAGCTACATCTGTTCAGTAGTTTCCGAGTCTATAGGTAACAAACATACAAACATAAATCCATACATTCATTTTTATATATATAGATGACTGTGACATGAATGGAGGACATATATAACAGATGACTGTGGCATGAATGGAGTACATATAAAACAGATGACTGTGGCATGAATGGAGTACATACATAAGCAGATGACTGTGATAAGGGTGGAAAACATATATAGCCGATGACTGTGACATGAGTGGAAGACAAATATAGCCGATGACTGACATGAGTGGAGGACATACATAACAGATGACTGTTGCATGAGTGGAGGACATATATAACAGATGACTGTGACATGAGTGGAAGACATACATAGCAGATGACTGTGACATGAGTGGAGGACATATATAACAGATGACTGGGACATGAGTGGAAGACATACATAGCAGATGGCTGTGACATGAGTGGGGGACACATATAGAGATCTCAGCCTTTCAGGAGCTTGTATGAAGCTACTGTATTGGTAATGCTTTGGTTAGTGAAACTCACTATGATAATGTACTGGGATCGAGGGCACCTGTAAAGGGGATATTCAGTGTGTACAGAGGAGGTATAATGAGGTCAATAAACGATCACCTTTTTGGAGAGGGCACTGCAATAGATGAATCAAGTCAATGATAATTATGAAGCCTGGAAGCATGCATGGTACAAGAAGGGAGAAACAGTGAGAGGATGGGTAAGACGAATGAGTGACCAGCGTGCGACAGGAACAGTCAGTATACATACCATTCACCATTTGCTGAGGGAGGCTGAGCACCTATGGGTCTGTCAGAAGTGCAATTATATCAGTTATTAAACACTGAAACTGATCTGTTTGATACATTATATGTATGATACATTATATGTTTGATACATTATATGTATGATACATTATTTTGGCAAGATGTGGAACTAAGTGTCCATATCACCCTTGTCTTATGTATACTCTATATCAGTGGCGGCTCGTCACTAGGGACTAGTGGGCTTGGCCCACCAAAAATAATGTGAAACGTGTATTTATTATTTTATAAATTAAAATATAACCTAACCCAAAACCATAATTTCCACACAGAAATTGTCTGCTCCACCAACAAAAAGGATCACAAGTCACCACTGCTCTATATATATCTTCTTCTTCGAACGCTTCATATCAACCACTTGTTAAACCACTCTTTGTGATCTGTATGTGATTGGAACCTAAGAGCGATTGTATGATGTACCAGTTATGCACCTACAAGTAGGTCAGCATACTCGATTTCTGCGTTGCTTTTTATTTACTAGGGCAGCTTTCCTAGCGCCTTACTTCAGTAACCTCTTACGGTATGCCTTGTAGATCGCAGTGTTACTATTCTTTGCTCCCTTGAGCCTCAGCACTATATATATATATATATATATATATATATATATATATATATATATATATATATATATATATATATATATATTTATATATATATAGTTTCTAACTCATTGTAATATTTTCTTTTAAAAAATACACATATACACACAATTATAGAGCATGATCCTTGATTATTATTATATTATATTTCTTACATATTGTTTTTTGTGTTACATAGGTCCTGCAAGAAATTTCTCCATACCATTCTATCCTGGGCAACTTGTTCAATCTCTTCTATGAAACTGAGTCTGATATTTCTCGAGTCTTTTAGTAAAGTTTGTTTCAAGGTTTCCTAGGGTCATTCTTTCTTTAACCTTTGTTCCCAACTTCAATGCCTGCTTTATGATTCTTTGATCATCTCTTCTTCGCAAAATATGGACCTCAGAAATAACAGAGGTGGTGAAAAACACTATTTATGAATCACACACAAAAGCCTATTCTAGAAATCTCATCTTATTCTGACACTATGAGGCACAACAAGATTAGAGAGAAAAAAAGAAAGATTCAATACCTTGATGAACAATGAACAGTGAGAGACATTGTTTTAAATTTATTATACAGTATACAAAAAATACAAAGCATTAACTTTATTGATACTGTACACTAAGAAATGTAATATAATATATTTTTTATATTGTTAATAAACATCTAGGTTCGTTGCTAACAAGAGACGGGAACTGAATGAAGGAAAACAAAAGAAGAACAAACAAAGCCTTACAAAAACTTAAAGAACTAAAAACAGTATGGAATGGAATTGATAGAAAAACGAACATCAGAAAATTAAGAGAATGTATATTTCTAGTGACAATGTATGGGTGTGAAACTTGGACTTGCAGTGGAAAAGTATATATATGAGCTTTTGAATAAAAGTGTCGCCTGTGTGTTGCCGAGGCCAAAGGAGCAAAGAATAGTAACACTGGGGCCTACAAGGCAAGTTGTAAGAGGTGACTTAGGTAGGGACCTAGGGAAGCTGCCCTAGTAAATAAAAAGCGTTACAGAAATTGGATGAGCTGGCCTACTTGTAGGAACATAACTGGCACAATGTATAATTGCTCTTATACTCAGATCACATACAAATCACAAAGTGGTTTAACTGGTGGTCGATATGAAGCGTTGGAAGAAGAATATAAGTGTTACAGAAGAGTCCACCATATATCATGGACAGAGAAGAGAATAAATAGATCTATCCAGAAGGAAATTAAAATCAAATAAAACTGGCTGATGCTACAAAAGATCAAATTGAACTATTTTGAACATATAAAAAGATAAGACTATTATGGAAGGAGACATTCAAGCAAAGAGGAGAAGAGGAAGACTCATGAGAAGATGGATTCAGGGTGTGACTGATGAGCATGATGGCAGAAGAGGTGGAGGGTGGTAAACTGGCCTGTGAGAGATAATTTTTGAAAGGACTGTTAGTGTTAGGGTAGTAAAGTTCTGTTCAGGACAAGCTATTGCCTATATGTATAATATGATTGTTAATAAATAATTAGTGTTATATTATTCTCTGGACATGGTACATGCCAGGGATGTCAATTCAATAAAGTAAAAATGTTTGCATTTGCTTGTACATGATACAGACACTCACAAGATGAAATGTACATGAAACAACTTTCCTGCACCGTTTCCGGCGTTTAATATCTAGTAAATTAGTAATGGCGAAACATGAAAAAACAAAGTACTGTAGTTTTACAAAATACAAAAACAATATACACAGCTGCGTTTCGACCAAAAGGCCTTTATCAAGCATACGATAAATACTATAGATATCACTTTGTTACACTTTGTAAGTTTGTTATTTTACGTGTTTCGCCGGCCCAATGTACATAGTTCTACAGTCTGAGTCTTCCCATATGTCATATCGTATATACTATTTACTACTATTTAGCAATGTTATTACAATTTACTGTCGTAGTGTCATTTCATTAGACTAGTAAACTAAACTGAAACTCAGTTGTGAGTTGAATAATGGTTGAAATATGGTTATAGTAAGTTATATATCATGGAATTATTGGAAAAAATGATTGATCATTGACAGAATGATTATGGAGTATGATTGTTGTGATTGAGTATCACTGAATATCAGTGTATGTCATTGTAAGTTATTGGGTATAGTTATTATATAGTTGTATTCAAGTTATTCCGTTTCAATGTTAAAATTCGGTTAAAAACAGTTTAAAATGTGGAACCTAAGAATAGCACTCGAATCAGTTTTACTTTCAAAACCCTAAAACTAAGTGAACATCAAATGGTCAAGTTGCGTCACGTGCATGTCATCATATTTAAAGAATCAATCATTATTTATCATCGAGTCGAGCATTACATGTTTTAATTGTTTTGACTACAATACATCTTCCTAAGAAACAAACTATCACTGTTTGCAAGTGTATTAATAATTATACCCCCTGTTGAAATTCCAAAATGTCTAGTTATAACTTTTACTTACTTCGGATATTGTATATTCAAATATTAGTCTACATACAATTAGTATGCTACTGTTGCAGTGTAAGATTACGTCTGGTAATGTTTCTATTTGTAATCCTGTTTGTGGTAGTTCGTTAAGTGTTTGATCGAGAGTATAGGTCAAAGGCCATACGATTGTTATCGTTACGTTGCCTACGAAACAATTTGATCTATTAAAGTAACTGCTTTTGAAAATGTTAAACACGTAAAAACAAAGTACTTTAGTTTTACAAAATACAGAAACAGTGACGATAACAGCAACGTTTCGACCAAAAGGCCTTTATCAAGCAAGCAATACAACAAGAATGACGAATTTCGAGGAACACTACAAATGGACGATTACATGTAGAAATATTCAAACCTATCTAATGAAAATCTGGGAATAAACGTTGCTGTTTATCGTCACTGTTTCTGTATTTTGTAAAACTATATAGTACTTTGTTTTTACGTGTTTAGCTATTTTCCTGCCCCTTTTCTGCATCTGTTGTCAAGACGGATCCTGACGAGTCACGTAAAGTAGGAAAAGACTGGCTGGTATTCTTCCTGTTCATTTTGCGATGAAACTGCCAGAATTGATATAGAGACTTGTCGCCACAGACTTGCGTTATGAAAGTCTCCCATAACCAACTCTTTGCCTCACTAGCCAATACTTTGAAATCCCCAGTGGCTTTGTGGCGAATAGCAGACTTTTCAGCCACATCACACATATTTATAGGTAGCTTCTTTCGTGCTCTCTGCCATGACTTTGTAGCAGCCTCTTTTTCCAGCCATGCTTTTCAACATTTTCATTCCACCAAGGTGGTTGCAGGAAAGGAGTCCTAGCAGTCTTCTTTCTGGCAGTCTGTCGCAGTATACGTAATGGGTTTTCGTGATCAGAGTGGCATGGCGTGTACTGAAGACAGATTTGGGTCTTCTGTGTCGCAAATTATTGGCCTTATTAAGAAGAACAACGCAGGGAGATGATCACTATCCTTCATCGTTTCGTGGAACAGACAGAAAAAGGTGATAAACTGACCGCCATAATATCATAAGTGCTCTTCGTGATATTACTAGCTCTGGAGAACCTTACATTGACTTAATAACAAAGGAGGATGTTGTTAATGCACTCAAGGCAAGCCACAGCACCGCTCCAGGGTCTGATGGTGTCCAATATCATCACATCAAACAGTAAGACGAGACTTGTTATTAATGCAGTTGTGATGGATTTTAATAAAAGTGTACAGAATGCTGTAGTACCTGAGGATTGGCTTCATAGTTATTTACGACCGCTCCACAAACATGGGAAGGATCCTAAACTGCTCAGCAGCTACCGCATACTCACCTTGCAAAATGTATTAGGCAAATTACTAGAGAAGATAGTGGCCAGAAAGGTAATGTGTCACTTGGAGAATGACCACATTCTCCTTGACACTTTGGGTAGCTACCGGCCAATGAAAGGGACATGGGACAATGCTGGCACGTTTGCATATGATGTTTATGAAGGCTTCAAATCCAAGCAAAAGACTGTTGCTGTGGCCATCGACTTGGAGGATGCTTATAACAAGGTGAATTTTTCAATAATGGTGCGCTCTTTGATTAAATGTAAAGTTAATCCTTGGCTGGTAAACTGGATAGCTGCTTCTTTAATGGAGAGAACCGTTGCACTCCGTTTAGGAACATGGACATCGGATCCTGCACGTATATGCCCGGGATTACCCCAGGGTTCTCCTCTATCACCCGTGTTGTTTAATATTTCACAGCAAATGTAGCTAAAATTCAGCCAACCGGATTGGGTCGGACATTGACATTTGCAGATGATATCTTAATATATAGGACTGGATCAGATAGACGAGAGATGGTTGACGACATTCAGAAAACATTGCATACCATCTCGGGTTGGTGTAGAGAGTCTCGCTCTCAGGTCAATCCTGAAAAAGCGTGTATGTTGTGGTGCTCGTTGAATAATCACATCGTCAAGGCTGACCTACCCTGTGTAATCTTTGATGAACATACCATCGAGCGCAGAGACAGGCTGCGCTATCTTGGAATAACCTTTGATCGTAGTCTATCTTTCAAACACCATATTGAACAGACGATACAACGGTGCAAGCGTGGTCTTGCGGTTCTCAAAGTTATGGTGGCCGCACACCTTGAGCAGAGACTACTTGCCCTTTTGTTCGATCGACTGGTACTGTCAGTGGTAGATTACGGACTCGGAATTCTTACGATATCAAGATCACAATGTGAACGACTCGAACGGGTTCAGAATGAAGGTATGCGTATAGTTCTGGGCTGCACTAGAGATACCCCATTGTGAAGATGAGATATATGCTTGGCCTTCTGTCACTACGCTCCCGTCATGCAATCGCCCAAACCAAGGCATATATGCGGGTTACTTCGGATAAGAGACATCCACTTCACAAGAACACTAATGATGTTAAGGGCACGAGAATCAAGCGTGGCATGTCGTGGATGGCCCAGGCTGGAGAACAATTGGCCAGGTGACTACGGTTGCGACTCTACCAAAAGGGAAGAATGGATCCCAACAGATGGTAGCATGACCAACTATCTCAACGTTATCATTACTCTTGGAAGAGAATGTAGAGATTGGGGCAACATGAAGGCTGATCTCGCAGTTAAGCAGCTGATAGAAGATAATGCAAGGGATGATGATGTTGTATATACCGATGGGTCGGTTCAACGTGGTGAGAAATCCGGCTGGGGTTTCTTGGCTAATGCGCATGGTAGGGTTGTTGCAGAGCGAAGTGGGGCATACAGGACAACTACTTCTAGTATGAGGATGGAGGTTGAGGCCGTTACTGCTGCCCTCCATTGGATTTCTGGGACTTCGTTTACTGGGGCAGTTGTTGTATCTGACTCTCAGTCGATGCTTCACAAGATCCAGAAGGGCAGGTTTCGGTATGAGTGGATGTCGTCTATAGAAGTTTCTAACCTCCAGCGGCTTACGTGAATATACTGTCCTGTGGATGTGGGTGTTTACGGTAATGAGAGAGCGGACAGGCTTGCATCAACAGCATCGATTGTTGGGGAGTTGAAGATGGATAAGGGGATATTCTTCGGTCTCTTCGAAACTCTCTGTTGGATGAAGACACTAATATCGATGTTGAATCGATCAAGCGATTTAAGCAGTTTGGAGTTACCCGTTGTTCAAGTCGAACTGGATGCCTGAGAGGCAGAGTGAGAGGTGTGTTTAATCAGCGAGCCACAGGAACCATCAGTATGCATACTCTTCGATATCTGTTGGGGAGACTGAGCACCTATGGGTCTGCCCGGAGTGCAATGACGTCAGTTTAGTAACCAATAACCAATAACCAATAGCTATTTTTCCAAGTTTTACTGCAGTCTCCACCCTTTTTGAAAATGTTACAAATGCCCACAAACATGGGTGTCCACAAAAACAGTCCAGTGGAAGGAGAGGGGACAAAATTAATTAAAAAAAATATTTAGTTGGTAGTTAGAGAAGTTAGTTGTGGACAATGAACACACAGATCGAAAAATCTCTGAGGGCCACAGAAATGTGGTTTTATAGAAGAATGATGAGAATCCCATGGACGGTTAAAATGACTAATGTTGAGGTGCTGAATGAGATCAAGACACAGAAAGCTTATCATCAATATAAGAAAGAGGCAGTCATCATTTTCGGGCATGTGATGAGGAGGGGAGGTTTATAACACATTGTGACAACCGTTAAAATCGAGGGTAGACAAGACAGGAAGAAGAGAGAGAGAACATTTTGGATAGCCTGACTTCATGGCACGTAGAGCGTCAACATCTGAGTTGATAGCAAACACCAACGACACTGATTTGTGGAGATCCATGATCGCCTACGCCTGCCGGCACGGCACCTGATGATGATGAGTTAGAGAAGACCAGATTAGCATAAAACCGTTTTGATCAATAAGCCATTTTCCAGAAATGGAAAGGGGAGGGTGTGGTGGGGGTGGGGGTGGGGTGGGGGTGGGGGGTCTTAAGGTATGGACACCGTGCCGACAAATAAATGTATTATGCTATCGGCAAGACCCGTAATAACATTTCTACAAATTAAAAGCCACGTTAACCGTTGTCTCTGCATTCAGGACTAATGGCGAAATATGTAATAACAAAGTACTGTAGTTTTACAAAAGCAATAACAATATACAGCAACTTGGCGACCAAAAGGCCTTTATCGAGCAAACGATACAACATGAGTGACGACTTTCACAGCGCACTACATATAGACTACTGCTGAGTCAAACCAACCACAGCCAACTCTAGATAACTATGCCAGACATCTGACTGTGGATTCCCTGACCTAGATCAGAAAAGGGGCTGGAAAATATAGATGTTTGATAGAACACTGCAAGCTTTTCTGCAATTTTATTCAATTATGTGAGTCTATGGTTATTTATTTTTGAAAAATATTCATAATATTGATATTCCTTATTTGTAAACTGAACTTGTTGCCTAATATAACTTCGATTTAGCATTTTGTGTTGATTTTAAAATGAGTTCGTCTATATACACCAATACTGGAATGCGAGGTCACGTGGTGTGGTTGTGGTCTGACTTCCGTAATTCTTACCTGAGTCCGAAGGCCCATAAGTTTATAGTTGGCTCTGTCCTAACGGTCCTAGAATGAAAATATGTGACTAAAAACGAATAACGAAATAAATGGAAAAAAAAACGACAAAAATTAGAAGTAGAAATAGAAAAAGAGAAACAATTAAAAATATTATATATATATATATATATATATATATATATACACACACACACATATATATATATATATATATATATATATATATATATATATAAAACTTTGGCCATGGAAGACACGGAAGAGAGGTGTACAGTCATATGGCCAGCCCTAACCTTAATGACAACATCAATCACCTTACAAGAAGAGATCAGAGCACCATTCGTAGACTCCGAACCCAACACATAACATTTAATAATCACTGGAACAGAATTCAACCACAACACACTCCAGAGTGCCAGCCGTGTGCACATCACCATGAACCGTTCACCATCACCTCTTCAGGTACCAAGCACTAGATGACATCAGGAAGATCCTCCTTCCTCCAAAACCAGATAAATGGAACACATTATACGGAACAAAAGAACAACTTACAAACAGATGCAGATACCACTACATATAATAATAATAATTCTTCTCGTACCGTTATACGTTACATAGGGCCTGCAAGTAATTTCTCCATATCGCTCTATCCTGGGCAACTCACTCAATCTCCTCCATGGAACTGAGACCGATATTTCCTGCCTCTCTCAGCAAAGTTCGCTTCAGGGTCTCCTTAGGTCGACCTCTCTTTCTTGAACCCTTTGCATCCCACTTCAATGCCTGCTTTGATATTCGTTGATCATTTCTCCAAGGTGTGCCCAACATATCTCCATCTTCTCTTTCTTATAACAGTTGTCACTAATGGTTGACCAGACATGTCTCTGATTTCATCACTTCTCCTGAATTCGTTCCATTTTATATTCATTATTTTTCGCAGACATCTATTTTCAAATGCATTCAACTTGCTTTCTATATCTTTAGTCATTTTCCAACTCTCGCTGGTATGTTTTAGGATTGATACAACATTTGAATTGAAAATTCGTAATTTAGTTTTAATGCTATATAACTTGCAGTTCCATATTTTATTTAGACTTTTAAAAGCTGATGTTGCTTTGCCAATTCGTATCATAATTTCTTTTTTAACATTTCCTTTGCAATCAAAATTGCTACCCAAGTAGGTGAACTGCTCTGTTATTTTTATCATTTTAGATTCCAGTGTGATATCTGCATTACTTGCCATAGGTGTCTTCATTATATTTGTTTTTCATAGCTTATCTGCAGTCCAACTTTTGATGCTATAGATGACAAGTTGTCTGTTTTTCTTTGCATATCTTGGTTGTTTCTACTTAACAAGGCAATATCATCTGCAAAATCCAAATCTTCTAGTTGACTATTTTCTACCCAATCGATGCCAGTTTCCCCCCTGCAACATTTTCGCATCACCCAGTCAATGGCCACTCCAAACAATAGCGGAGATAGAATACAACCTTGTTTTAATCCGGTTTCAACCATAAACCAGTCGCTGTGTCCACCATCAGTGCGAACTGCACACTGTGAACCATCATAGAGGCTCTTTATAATGTTTATTATTTTGTCTGGTATTCCATAGCATCTCAGAATATTCCACAGATTCTGTGTAGACTATCAAAGGCTTTTTAAAATCGATGAAATTTAGTATGAGTGGTTGTTGCTTCTCAATATGTTCCTCCAAAATTAGTCGTAGGGTAATTATTTGGTCTAAGCAGCTTCTCCCAGGTCTAAAACCAGCTTGTTCTTCTCTCAGGTTGTGTCCACTGCTCCTTTGATTCTATTAAGAATGATTTTGCAGAAAGTCTTGGTCATTACTGATAATAGGTGATCCCTCTCCAGTTGTTGCAATCTTTGAGATCACCTTTTTGGGGGATCTTAACAATTATTCCTTCTTTCATTGATCTGGGACAGTTTCTTCTTCCCATACTTTATTAAATAGTTCTTGCACTTGGCTAATAGTTGTATCATCAGCCGCTTTGAGCATTTCTGCAGTAATGGTGTCATCACCCGCTGCCTTATTGTTTATCAAGGAATTGATTGCCTCCTTGACCTCAGCTACACTTATCATTTCTTCGTTAATTGGTAGGAGCTGTTTCTTGCCTCTTCGTCAAACTTGAGTAGTACTGGTGGATCAGGTCTATTTAATATTTCTTCAAAATGTTCTGCCCATCTTTTTTTCTGCTCGGTATCTGATGTTAGAACTTTACCATCTTTGCTCTTGATTGGGCCACCCTTTGAAACAAATGTTCCAGTAAGTTGTTTTAGTGTGTTGTATAGCATTTTACTGTTTCAAGTCTTAGCTGCCTTTTCCCCTTCTTCGGCCAGTCGATACCACTACATAGCATTGGGCATAAAGGGCAAAAGCTCAAGTGCCGCTGGATCATTGAAGAAGAAGAAGATATACATTGATCATATATACATACAGAATATGGAGAATGAGAAGAGAAAGTACTAAGAAGCATATGCATATAGTGAGTTAAGTCCATGAGGTCGCAAGGTACCATATAACAAAATAAAACGATTCTCTAGAGCAAATCGACTTCGATCATCAGAGGAACATGGTCGGATGGCTGTGACCTGGACATCGCGAGCTTCCAAATAGTCAGTACTATTGAATTGGGTGACTACAGGGGTCACAGAGCATTGGCGTATATCACGCAAGTGTTAGCCAAAACGGTCACTAAGCATATTGCCAGTTTCGTAGATATTTTTCTTGTCACACCGTTTGCAAGTGATGGCGTAGATAATATTGCGGAACTCGCACGTGAAACCATCTTCAATAACAAACGTGGCTTTAGGAAGAGATACAGTACGGGTCTGTATCATATAAGCACATGTATGGTATCGCCAACGGCCACACTGAACGGTGCCAAAATGACTCTGGACATTGGATTTAAGGCGACTGCGTACCAATATATCCTTAAGACTTCCATTTCGTCTGTAAGCCACCAGAGGATAGTTTTGGAAAACTGAACGTGTCTCAGGATCTGAATATCTGTCTATTCTATCTCTCTAGCCTGTGACACCCCTTGTGCTTTGGGCAGCAACAAATGCACACCACTTTTCTCTGTTCCTGGACGTCCTCTGTAGTGTGTTTCAGCTGTGACTCACTTCTTTCTGTCCACTGTTCTCCTTTATTCCACTCTGGGTCTCGAAACAAAACAGAACTATCTCCAACAAAGAACTTCTTACAGGGTATCAACAAAAGAACATGAGCTCTATCACCCAAAAGAGATGCCAGAGATGGAAAGAGATGCCGGAGATGGAAAGAGATGCCAGAGATGGAAAGAGATGCCAGAGATGGAAAGAGATGCCGGAGATGGAAAGAGATGCCAGAGATGGAAAGAGATGCCAGAGATGGAAAGAGATGCCAGAGATGGAAAGAGATGCCGGAGATGGAAAGAGATGCCGGAGATGGAAAGAGATGCCAGAGATGGAAAGAGATGCCGGAGATGGAACACAATAGAGAGGACGGTCAAGAATTGAGAAGAATAGTGTGCATTTGTTTCTGCCCTAAGCGCCAGAGGCTTCACAGGCTCATCATCATCAGGTGCCGTGCCAGCTGGCGTAGGCGATCATGGATCTTCATAAATCTCTGTCTCTGGTGTTTGCTATCTGCTCAGAAGTTGACGCTTTTCCGTGCCATGAAGTCAGGCTATCCACAATTTTCTCGTCCTGTCTTCCTCTGTCTCGTTTTCCCTTGATTTTAAAGGTTGTTAAATGTGTTCTAAACATAAGCTCTATATGTGGTCACAGGTTAGGGAGATAGATTAATTTACGTAAATGAATAAGTTTGCGATATGTCATATTCGTTAAGTGTTTTACATGATTTCTGATAACCGCAGTGGAGTAGTGGTTAGTACACTTTCTTCGTAGGCGGGTGGCCTCGGGATCGAATTCTACTGCAGGAATGGGATTTATTTCTGACCGTAACCGATTTCAGGTCAACCCAGCCTCAGCTGGGTACCAGAGAAAGACTGAAAAGTGAGAGCTGTCAGCCAAATGCTAACCACATAACCGATCGTTTTCGATGGTTAATTCTTCTTCTTTTTCAAACACTCCATATCGACCACTTGTTAAACGACTCTTTGTGAATTGTTTGTGATCTGAGCCTAAGAGCGATTGTACGTTGTGTCAGTTATGCGCCTACAAGTAGGCCAGCACATCCGATTTCTGCGAAGCTTTTAATTTACTAGGGTAGCTTTCCTAGACCGCTACCTAAGTCACCTCTTATGACATGCTTTGTAGGTCGGAGTGTTACTATTCTTTGCTCCCTTTGCAAGCCCCGGCAACGCACTGGCGGCTGGTCAATGAAAAACACTAGCATAACAGCGTATTCTCAATCAACCTCATAGGCTCAGATCACATAAAATCACACAGAGTGGTTAACAAGTGTTCGATATGGAGCGTTTGAAGAAGAATAAGAAAGAAAAATGTATATTTAACGTAATCTTTACTCATATTAATTAAACTGCCAAAATGCAGATCATAGATAACAGCAAAGAAATACTACAACAACATGGGCTGACAATAACTTTTACAATAAAATTAGCCCAACAAGGCGAGCTTAAGCTTCTTTTGATACTGTATGAAGAGAAATCAGAAAAACGATGAGAATTTTGAATGAAATAATTCAATAACATTCTCTTGTATGTGATTGTTATTTCTTGTTTTCACCAAGTGTCCATAGGCATCTAGATTAGCGGTTCTCAACATTTTTCAGCTGGTCTCCCCATCTTTAAAGATGATGCAAGACTCCCACGCTTTCGTATCACATTTTCTCCCTGCTGAATTAACAGTAATTTGCCCAAAATATAAACGTTTTTCACTCTGTATTTTATAACAGCATTGCCCCATAAACAAAATAACATTGACATTGAGAAATGTAAAAAGAAGAGAAAAACGCACATTTTCTTTAGAGAAATATCAACAGAAGTCAAAATTAATGACATTTATGGCTATTTTCAACTTTTAGTATTAATGAAAGAAAAAGTATTTTAACTCCATAACCAAGTTAGTATAACAATTTATTAAAAATCAACATTCACAACATTTATGCAACATTTTATTTCTCCCCTGGTACTATCTCACGCTCCCTTGGTACTACCTCACGCCTCCCCTCGTACTACATAACGCCTCCCCTGATACTGCATCACGCCTCCTCTGGTACTGCCTCGCGCCTTCCCTGGTACGACCTCCCATATCACCCGGTACGGCTTCACACCTTCCCTGGTACTGCCTGCGGCTTCACATCTTCCTTGGTACAGTATCATGCCTCCCTTGGTACTGCATCCCGCCTTCCTGGTTGAGAACCACGGCTCTAGATTATATTCCGATGTAACGTTTGATGATTATGTTGTTTGTTTCGTGTATATACGTATGCTATTTCGTTGCTAAGGTAACTGTTACAGAAATAAATACTCAATAAGAGAATAAAACCACGGCCATCGTAAATACTGGCCTTCGCGCAATATTTTTCAAGATGGAGGGTGAGGCGGATTATTCCAACGTGTTTAGTAAACATATGGACATTTTAATAAACATACGAACTCAAACGAACTTCTTTAGTAAACATAACAACAAAATAACGATGCCTAGTAAGTGATGTGTACCAAAATGTAGATCAAATTACGATTATAATTATATATGTATAATATAAGTTAATTAACATGTCTTTCAGAATGTAACTGTTGTCATAAACATAAACAAATAACGTTGCCTAGCTAGTAGTGATGTACCAAATGTAGATCAAATTCGATATAATTTATATGTATAATTTGTAATTTCAAGTGTTTTCAGTAAATGTAACGTTGTCAGTGTTGTAAACATAACAACAAAATAACGTTGCCTAGCTAGTAAGTGATGTGTACCAAAATGTAGATCAAATGCGATTAAAATTTATATATGTAGATTTAAGTTAATTAAGAAATCTAAAGATTTAAAAGAGCACCAACTGTTGACTATTTCGACAATGGCACATGATAATCGTGAAGCAATTGTTTCATCCACACTGTAACTATTTTATCATCACAATTAAGCATATTATCATCCACACTTTAAACACTAGTTTATCATTCATCATAAGCACTAGTTTATCATTCACCATTAGACTAGTTTATCATTCATCATAGCATAGTTTATCATTCATCACATTAAGCATAGTTTATCATACACTTTAAAGCACTAGTTTATCATCCACCCATTAACCTAGTTTATCATTCATCACATTAAGCATAGTTTATAATTCATATTAGCACTATTTACATCACCACATTAAGCACTAGTTTAATCCACACATAGCACAGTTATCATTCATCACATTAGCACTAGTTTATCATTCACACATTAAGCACTATTTTATCATTATCACATTAGCACTAGTTATCATTCATCACATTGACTAGTTTATCATCCACCCATTAGCACTAGTTTATCATTCATCACATTAAGCACTAGTTTATCATTCATCACATTAAGCACTAGTTTATCATTCATCACATTAAGCACTAGTTTATCATTCATCACATTAAGCACTAGTTTATCATTCATCATTGCACAGTTTGTGCCAGAGAAAAACTCAAATTCTCCTGAACAGTTGCATCTGGTCAAAACTCCAGATAATAGAAAATGGTATAGCAATAACACTTAGTGTTTTGCATTTATGACATATTAAATTGAACTTGATCTGTCCTCATATCATCTGGATATGAAGATAAGTTCTTAGCCAGGTCAAACCATAAGGAGATTGTCATACAAATTGTAACTACCAGTTGCATGAAATTCTCATTAGACAGTACTGTATATGCTCTGAGCTCAAAAAGAAATATTTTATTGTCTGCGGTTCCAACATTTTCCTCAACAATGATATAAAAATCAGGAATGATCAATGCAATGTTCAGCAAGCTGCTTCTTCACAAAAAGGAAAGGAGCAAAATTCAGTAGTAGATAAATGTATTTATGTAATACTATTTAGTTGTGAAAATTGATTGGCACATCATTTTGTTTTCCCTTGTTATCCTGTGTGATACATTCGACATAATGTAACAAAAGTTGTCACATAGACTATTGCCCTCCTTCATATAATGTATCAAAGGCTGTAGACTATGATTCCTTCACATAGGTATCAAAAGTTGTCATGTAGACTATTGATCTCATTCGACATAATGTAATAAAGGTGTGACTATTGATTCATTCACATAATGTAAAAGTTCATGATTATTGATCTCTACTAATGTATCAACAGTGCCTGAGACTTTTGACTCTGACATAATGTAATAAGTTGTAAGATATGATCTTTTGACATAAGTAACAAGTTGTCACATAGACTATTGATCTCTCACATATATAGTTGTCATGTAGACTATTGATCCATTCGCATAATGTAATAAGTTGGTATGTAGACTATTGATCTCATTCGACATAATGTAATAAAAGTTGGTATGTAGACTATTGATCTCTTTCGACATAATGTAATAAAAGTTGGTATGTAGACTATTGTCTCTAAATAATGTAACAAGTTGCATGACTATTGAACTCTTGACATAATGTAATAAAGCTGGTAGTAACTATTGATCTCCGACATATGTACAAAGTTCTTGGCCACGACAAACCAGAAGCTGTGGTGTTGTACAAACATGTGGCTTACTTATTCATGGATAACTGATGAGAGACTACCATAAGCTGATGTAAGTACACTAGTAATCATATATAAATTACTCCTCATTCTGTATAAAATTACTCTTCACTCTGAAGTATTCTGTATACAATTAAACTAAAATAGTATGTGAGAGCAACAACTATAGCTACTCATGATAAAACGTCTTCTGTAATACACACATGCATCCAACAACAAGTTTCTAACATCTGCAAGATGTATTGTCTAGATCGGCGTTTCCAATAGTAACAGACAACAGTTAGTCTGTGCGAATACACCGCCTCAGCCTGTGACGTCACATGGCAATATTGCCGTCTGCGCTGCGGCCATCATAGAGAAGGCCGTGATAAAACACCCACATACATTCTGATCTCAACTATTATATATATAAATAAGTACAATACAGTTGTACAAATTTTATTTCGCAAATTATATTCACAATAATTAATTACTTTCAAACATAAATAAAAATAATAATAATAGCATTTATATCACATCTCTATCCAGAGTGAAAAGAATTGAGACTAACACTGGGAGCTGCAAGACGTGAACATTTTGTTGGTGGTACAAGACGTGTGATTTAATCACAGCCAACTATAAACTCATACGGCCAGCGGACTCAGGTAAAAGTTATAGGAAATAAGACCACAACCGTCAAGTGACCTCGCATTCCAGTATTGTTGTATAAAGACGAATTCATTTTAAAATCAACACAACATGCTAAATCAAGGTTATATTATGGAACAAGTTAAGTTTAACAATAAGGAGTATCAGTATTATGAATATTTTTCATCAATAAATAACCATCGACTCATAGAATTGAGTAAAATTGCTAAAAAAACTTGCAGTGTTCTATCAAACATATATAAATTCCAGCCCCCATCCCAAATCAAACTAGGTCAGGTTTCCCCGGTCAGTTATGCGGCCCAATATTAGAGTTGGCTGTGGATTTAATCAACACAAAACTGATCAGTCACCTCTTAGGCTTATGGAAATGTTGATGAGGAGATCTGAGCACCCATAGATCTGTCCAGAAGTGCAATGATAATGATTCTCACTAATCATTCAACCTGGATATCTATCCAAAAACTTCAGACACACACACAAACAAACAAGTAAACAAATGAGATAGTTCTGAAGACAGCAAAATAAAATCTCAATTAAAACTAAAACAAAAGGGACAAACGTAATATGTAGATGATGGCAACATGTTTACAACGGGCGCCTTAGTTCAGAACGGACATTCAACACAATGTTTATAAATAATAGCTCTTAACCCCTTCACCATTATGAGCCGACATATTGGCTCACAGTATATTTTAATATCACACAAAGACAGTATAATGTCTCACAGTATATTTTAATATGACACAAAGACAGTATATCTCACAGTATATTTTAATATGACACAAATACAGTATAATGTCTCACAGTATATTTTAATATCACACAAAGACAGTATAATGTCTCACAGTATATTTTAATATGACACAAAGACAGTATAATGTCTCACAGTATATTTTAATATCACACAAAGACAGTATAATGTCTCACAGTATATTTTAATATCACACAAAGACAGTATAATGTCTCACAGTATATTTTAATATCACACAAAGACAGTATAATGTCTCACAGTATATTTTAATATCACACAAAGACAGTATAATGTCTCACAGTATATTTTAATATCACACAAAGACAGTATACTGGCTAATTTTTATGCAAAGTCAATGTGTCTGAGGTAAAATAAATCACAGAGTGAAAGTGTTAAAAACCAATAGAACAAGTTTTATAGTAACATTTTATGGAAAGATTTAACAGTTGTTAACAATTTTTTATAAAGCTGAGGATCAAAATAAAAGTTTGACAATGTTTTACACCTTCCTCCTTGCTCACAACGATTTTACTAATATTATTTTACAAAACACAGTGTCCACATTTCGACCTAACGGTTTTTACAGAAATCGAACTTACAAGTAATGTCCAATCAAATCAATCGTTTTAACTCAACTATAGGACAAGTCACATGACAAACCCTTCTGGCAGTATTAATTTCCCGATAAGCACGGTGCGGTATATTTTCTCAGTATTATGCAAGTCTTCGAAATGCTGCCCATTAAACGTTTTTTCTTGAAAATAACCTTAGATTGTGATTTTTTTTCTTCAAATGTACAAAATGTACGAACACTATTTTTATTTTGAAAATATAAACTACTTTAAAATAATGATCTTTTCATCTTATCTTATCCACATTTGCCGTGAAGCGACGTGGGGAGAGTTAGTTTCTATCTTGCGCCAGGTGTGTTGCGCTTGACGTTGTCAGTCCATGCTGTCTTAGGGGCTATGAGATGGTATCTATCCATCGTGTTCTTGACCTGCCTCGTGCTCTGCGCCCTGAGCGTCGATTATTGTAGGCAAGTGATGGTAGTAAATGTGGTTTCATTCTCATTAGATGGCCGAACCACTTGATTCTTTGCTTCTCGATGTAATGTAAGCATGGTATAGTACCAACGATGCTTCTGATATTCTCGTTTCTCACTCTATCTCTCCTTGTAACGTTGACAGCTTTTCGTAGACATCTCATTTCACATGTTGTAATCTTTCTTTCTGTGTCTTAGTCAGGGGCCATATTTGACACTGATAGCAGAGAGTTGGAATAAATTTGCAGTTTATCAGTTGTCGTTTGACTGCCATGTTAATGCTTGGATGTTTTAATAGTGTTAAAATAATGATATCAACTACAACAATCTACTAGTTTTACCCTTTTAACTTTCACTTTAGCAAATTCGTTAATTAAGGATGTGTAATCTAGAGTGACAGCCAATATAGATTCAATAGAAATTAACGACATGTTTCTAAGTTTTGTTTGGCTTATTTAACTTCCTACGTAGTGTTTGATTAATTTTATTTGGAAAACTTCTTTCCCACTAGCTACGGACACAGGGAATGTTAATAAAATTCTCAGAGCAACAACAGTATTCGAATACAAAGTAATGAAGTTATTTTGGCACAAATAATTTAAACATCTAAAGGTTTCATAGAATATGGCAGCATTTGGGATACATCACGTGATTCTTCTTGAAGATCATTTGCCTTTATATCTGATTCATTTTCGACCGAAAGTATTGACAGGAGAGTAGTACAATAATTTCTAGCGTTTTGTCATCTATATCCTGGAGTTTTAAAATGTCATATAAAAACTGAAATTCATTGCCATGGGTTTCCAAAAGAGTGAATCGTTCATTCAGATAATTAAGGGTAATGTCCAAAATATAATTGAAAAAGTATTAAAAATGTATTCTCCTCTCTTAAGGGTTCATCGACAGCTTCTTCGTAGTCAAATTGCCGTTTTTTCCTTTTGGCTATGACTTCAGTTTTCGCAGGAAATTCTGTACCGCATTCAAGATTCTCTGCATTCTCATTAGTGTAACAGTGTAGAACAGGCATGACCTACTTAACTACTAACAGGCCATTTGACGGACCTTAATATTGTCTCATGATGTCACAACTACCGGTTGACTATCACGATTATGAATATAGAACTAAACTAAGATAGGGAGGCTAAAAATGAGAGTATTTTACATTGTTTATATTTTACTCCTTGTACATACAATCGATAAATTGCAGGCCCTATGTAACGTATAAAGGTACGAGAGGAATTATTATTATTATTATTACTACTACATACAATCGATTGTTATAGAAGGTATATACAAAGATTGCAACTTATTAATGAAATTTTAAAACTAAGGCATTTGAAAAAGAATTAAACACACCTACCTTTGTAAACGAATGAAGCCTCAACAGGGACTGCCTAGAGTAGTTGATAGTAGCTCGGCCTGCTAGCTGTGAGACGCCTCATAGCTCGGGTTCGAACCTACTGTCCGGCATTTGTTCGAGTCCCTGGTCTTACTCAGGACGATAACATGAGTACCTCTGAAGTCGAGAAAATCTGCCTGTATGGCGAGGGAATACTAATTACGAGTACATTGAGCACACGGCTGCCAGTGTAAGTAATTTACAATGTACGCTGCGCCATTGTACCATTGTAAGAAATTGAAAACAGATTTTCACGCAAAATCCGTTTCAGAGATGAAACTTGTCTGAGTTGAAAAAAAAAAAAAAAAAAGCCTCAACACATTTCACCAGAAGAATCTTAATTATATGATCTGAGGTAGTTCTCTGTTTGTGGTAAATGAACCAAACACTTGTCTATTTCTTTATATACAGCACTGTTTACACACTAACTCAGTGTACACTCTCAAAAGGCATAATATAGATGTCTAAGCTGTTACATCACAAATAATTGTTATATACACATTGGGTATTATTATGTACACTGTAAACCATTTTTATTCGTCTGGATATTTTTTTAGCTATTTAAATTTACCAAGCTTTCTTTTATTTGATGTGCTAGCTTGTTCGGATTTCTATGTCATTTTTTTGTTTTCCTATAGTTGTTTAAGAAAATATTTGCCAGTGTTGGAATGACCCTCACCAAAACATCTGTTATTGAACAACCACAAGCTACACAAACAGTTTTGTTTTCCTTGAAGTAAGGAATAAAATTAGCTGTCACAGTGTACATCACAATTTCCTTGTGGTTGGGGGAATTTAAAAACTGTTGTTCATAAACTGAAGAGATTAGTGATTGAACAACAAGGTAAGCCATAAGACTTAAAACTGTTAAAGAATGTGTTGGGTATTTTAAGCCACCTCGGTCGAGTAGCCGAGTGTACTTTATCCATGAAACAATGCAGAGGTCTGGCTCAATGTCTACAGTTAAATACTTGTCCTGCTGCAGAAACTTACAGCAGGTAGAGCACTTTAGTTTTTTTTGATACACTGAAGGCAATAAATCCGCTTATGTACACCAGCACATTCATTGTTCCATCTGGAACAAGAATTTCACTTGTTTCTACATTAATCAGGAACCATGAATGGCTGAACACATTTGGTGTACTCGAGGTTGTTTCCTCCGTGTCAATATCAGCCATGTTGAATACTGTTGACAGGTCAGAAATAGCAACATCACCACGGCTTGATGAACACATGCTTAGTAAAGAATACATTTTTAACGTCTCTGATTCCAGTATCTGTTGTACTGAAACAAGATAGTTCGCTCCTGACAGTTGCATGTATTCACCAAATCTTGCTTCAATATTATCTGTCTGCAATTTTCCCAGTAGAATATATTCAATACTTAAAGTGCTGAGGGCATACTCAGACAACTGGATCACTGCATTCATGGTACGAGTCAGTGTATTGAAGGTCTCAGTAGTAAGTTTACCGCTCTGAAAATCAAGATGTTGCCATGCCTCCAGTCACTTAGAATACTGCATTAGGTGTATCAAATTAGCCTGATCTTCATTAGTGACAGGCTGTGAGAAAGGGTTGCGTGTTCTCAAGCCGCCAAACTTACTCTTCACATTGACAATGTCCCACCACTGAATGATTATACTGATGAAACTGGCACTGTCATTCTCACCGGCTAGTCTCAGCGCCGCTACATTATAATCATTGAACACACCTGGTACGGTGGCACCTTTGCCTATCAAGATTGGATGTTAAATTTGTGCGAGTTTAACAATTTTGTGTATAATCCAGTTTTCAGACTAGACAGTGTAGCTTTCAAAACTGGATTATCAGAGTTGACAGGGTATGGAGAGCAGTCAAATGTCTGTTCTGCATTCTTTAAATTTAGCCAGTTGTGCCAAATACATTTCAACAAATGAACAGTCATCAATTAGGAATATGGGTTTCTCATCATGCTGAAGATTATCACAGCTGTATTTGTTTTGTGAACACAGTTCCTTATCAACCCTTCTGTTAACTGCACTATTGTCCACAATGACAGCGAATCTAGATGACTTCACATACTGTATAGTCTGAGGCAAATTGGTCCGCAGATTACCTGCTGGCCTCTTCCTCGTGGGGATTAGTCCTACTACCTCAGAGGTAAGAATCAAGTTTTTAAGTGTAGATGGATGCGGAAGGTATAACAATTTTGATTTTCACAAAAACCTATAGCAGGCAGGAGACTTGATGTGAGCCATAAATGCCAAACATTGAGTTTTGCTGCAATAATGCTGCCTTCTGTCAGTAGTTCTCATCAACAACAGATGTGTTCATCCAGAACCTGCAGATTTTATTCTTTAACAATACTCTCTATATTTAAATTAAACATTAAATTCACCGCCTTTACCAAATTCTCATGAACTTTTGTGAGGTAGTCATCAACAGTTACATTGTTTTCTATATCTGTGACTAAAAATTTTCTAACTCGGACCATCTCTCTAATTTTCCATTACTGAAAAGTCAATTAAATGATTTTGTATTAACTGAATCCTCCTTAATGTGAACAATGACGACATGTCTTGAACCATTTTAATACTGAACTCTACAGAGCACCCATGTGATAGAGTTTAGTATTAAAATTGTTCACACATGTGCTCTGTTGGGTTCTACATTTAATGTGTAGAACAGAACATATTCATCGCTCAAGCATGTGTGCGACGTTGAACAGTGTGTTCTATCCCAGTAGAATCTCTACATTTCTCTGAAGTAATTACTTCTTAATTCTGAAAATGTTTCATACACGCAAAACTGTATTTGGTTGTAACCCAATCTTACGAGGAATGAATGCTTCTAAGCTCATGGCTGCTTGTTTGAGATGGAAATTGAAACACTGTAGTACATTCTTCACCCTTGTAGTTTGATCTACATGCATGCACATAACACTTTAAATGATTGAAACACTGTAGTATATTCTTCACCCTTGTAGTTTGATCTACATGCATGCACATAACACTTTAAATGATTGAAACACTGTAGTATATTCTTCACATTTGTAGTTTGATCTACATGCATGCACATAACACTTTAAATGAATAATGATTAATCCTTCACATAAGAATACACATAAATCCACAAGAATAGCGAAATTTGGGCAGAGACACAACACGTCCTAACTTCAAATTCGTTGCTTAAACTGACTTCCGTTGTTTAGGTTCGGCCCACTCTTAAAAACTATAAATCTATGTCCTGCGGCCTGTTAGTTTAAGTGGGCCATGGCAGAGGCGAGAACACACGCCATATTTGCTTAATAGAGTCCCCTTGGTTTAGAGGAAAATAAAAACTTGGAACCGAACATTTACCTGAAGTAATGAGAGTGATTTCGCGATAAAAGGCGCGACCGCAGTTCACGACACAGACCCCAAGAAGCTAGCAGGGAGAGACAATCTGTCGTCATATTGGAGTTGGGTAAGGTAGTTCGGCGTCGGTTTCATTTAGGAATTCTTGCTGTGAGTAGAGTGATAACCATTATCAGTATATTTTCAACAGCCACGTGTTGGTTCAGTCTACGATAGTAGTCAGCCTGAAAAAGTATTCCGGCAGCCAGGTACTGGTTAGTTTTACCAGTCAACTACAATATTTGATAGCCATTATCAGTATATTTTCAACAGCCACGTGTTGGTTCAGTCTACGATATTCAGCCTGAAAAAGCATTACCGGCAACTAGTACTGGTCAGTTTTACCAGTCAACTACAATATTTGATAGCCATCCCCAGTATATTTTCGACAACCACGTGTCGGTTCAGTCTACGATAGTCAGCCTGAAAAAGTATTACCGGTAACCAGGTACTGGTCAGTTTTACCACAGCCAACTACAAAATCTGATAGCCATTATCAGTATATTTTCGTCAATCACGTGTGGCCCAGAGGTAGACTTAAAACTCGTGTGAATTCAACTACAATATCTCATAGCCATTATCAGTAGGCCTATATCTTCGACAATCACGTGTTGGTTCAGTCTACGATTGTCAGCCTGAAAATGTTTTTCGGCAACCAAGTATTGGTCAGCTTTGCCACAGTCAACTACAATTTCTGATCATCGTCATCAGGTGTCGTCTTCACATCGAAGGTTGTCTGCAATGAATCCCCAGCATCCTCTGTCTTTCGCCTTGGTGTTGTACACTGCCTGACTGTAACCTGTCCATTTCTTAAAGTTTCCTCCCACTTATCTCTCGGTCTTCCTCTTGCTCTTCCCCCTCAACTTTCCCTCTAATAAATGTTTTATCATGGTATCATGTCTTTTATGTACCCATATTTCTGATAGCCATTATCAATATATTCTCGTCAACTACGTGTGGCCCGGAGGTTGTCCTTTTCAAGATAGACTTAAAACTCGTGTGAATTTTTAGTGGTATAAACTAGACAGGAAGAAGTTAATTAAATAGGTTCAAAGAGAGGCGACACAAGGACAGTAGAGAGCGGAGCATTCCTTTAAGAATAGTTGGATAGATAGCGTACGGTTATAGTTAACAGTTTAATTTGGATATGCTTTTATTTCAGGAGTTAGTTCTAACTGCATGTATGAATTTGTATCATTATTTGTAGAGAAAAGTGTTCAATAAAAGTTGAGAGTCATATCGGTTCTCACACAGTTACTGATTCGAGAAACGTCATTTTCAAATAGTGTTTATATTGTGTTGTATTGTATTTTGAGAATTAGACCAGGAGTAGGAAAAGTAATAGACATGAGATAAATTTATGTAAACAGGGCAACAAAACCACGCGGTTATAATTAGCAGTAATTTGTTTCTGAATTAACTATCTATCACACATAGGTACACATTCCGCACCTGAGATTTGTCAGTCCATGCAAATACTACTTTTTAATACGAATTCCTATTGTCATAACATAATCATTTTCAATGATAAGAAGTAACTGAAATTGCTGTAAAAAATAAAAATTCTCTTACCTGATCTATTTTTTAAACACGAACAACTTAATTAGTATAAATGCAATAACATTATATTGAAACATATATATTATACCCAGAGCCGGATTAGCCTAGTAGCAGAAGTAGCAAATGCTACGGGCCCCGCGCTTCTAGGGGGCCCCGCGCCTATGTGACAGATGAAAATGGAAACAATAACCAGATGTTATATAAAAACACGCAAGCTGTCTGAATTTTTAAATGTCGTGTGTGATGGTGCTGAATCCAACGAAATCGAAGCAGAAAATACAGAAGACGTGTCCCACTGTGTAGTAGATGAAAGCAGTGCTATAGAAGAATCATCATTACCAATATTACCATTAAGATCAGCAACTCTTCACGATTTAGCCACATTTTTCACAAGACAAACTGAAATCGAATGTACAACAAGTCCTCCCAATTTAGCCATATCATCTTCAAGCCAAAGAGAGGCAGAAAGCACAGCACATGCTTCTAATGTAGCAACATCATCTACAAGCCAAAAACACAACGAAAGTAAAATGTACTCCAACGATATTGGTGAATGGCCAAACAACTTCAAACAATCCACGATTTTGTCGAAAGTCGTTTTTCACATACACACATACACCAACAAACAAAACTCACGTGAAAGATTGGTTGTGTTATACAGAAACTAAAGGACAACTGTTCTGTTTTGTTTGAAAAGTTATTGATTTAGGCTGTACCATAGAGTGACTGGTGTATTTGGAATACTCCGGCAGTTAAAATCTATTACAGAGGAAGAGATCTTGAAAAGAACTCCAAATATTGTCAGCTCTTACCAAGAGGATTTGGAAGACAGCCTAGGCGACGAACTTATGCAGTTCACTGAACTTCTTAAAACTAATGTAGCTGCTACTATTTGCAACGAAAAGCATGAGGCTCTAGAACTGCAATTTTATAAACTTATAATGGAAAATTCATTAGAGTCGTGTTTCCCAAATGTAGAAATAGTCTTACTAATTTACTAGTTTTTAATGATTACTAACTGCAGCGGAGAACGTTCTTTTTCAACATTAAAGCGTATAAAAGTGAGTTAAGGAACATGATGGGACAAGATCGTCTAAATAATCTCACCTTAATGAACATTGAAAGTAATTTACTTAGAGAAATTGATTTGTCTAGTATTATCTCTAAATTTGCTCACATTAAATCAAGAAAAGTTTGTTTGTAAAAGTTGTGTTTTATTGTATTATCATACAAAACCTAGGTCCCCGCGCTAAAATTTGCTACGGGCCCCGCGCCAGCCTAATCCGGCACTGATTATACTCGTATATATCTGATTTACTGACTTAAACACAGCGCAGCCACTTGCCACTTCTGGAGACAAACTAACATTAAAATCAAATATTCTAAAAAATTATAAGCTCAAAGCAGATGTATCAACAGTAACATGTCTTTTGTGATAATTGCCTCCTCAGCTTTTAGAAGCGACCGCGCGGTATAATACAAACAAAAATAATAGCTTCGCGCTGTCAGATCAAAAGTCTTTCGAAAAGCGATCACCAACGATGCACCAGAAACCGAAATCAAAGGGTACTGAAAGTATTTAGGCAGAGACATGCGATAAATCATATACATCAATATCGGATTAACATAGAATAATATGGAAAGCGTTGCGTAAAGATTTTTACTTATTCAATGATTCAAATTGTATTTTCATTTAGCTGCTTATGACGACCATCCATACGGATCTGCCTGATGCGGCTGTCTCTCTTTACCATAGAACGGCATGGCCTTGATCAATAGGAACAACATAATTCACAAGATCCGTTTGATGTTATAGGGAATTTATAAAATAGAGCTTTCAAGTCTGTACATTTTAATATAATGAAATAATGATCTGTTTCGTAACATAAGAAATTTCTAACAGGATTGGTTATATTACCACATACTAGAGATTTTATTCTGAAAAAAACCCCGGCTAAAAATGTGATTTTATTGTACGTATACTAAGAGCCAAACACACAAAAATCACGAATTCCCAAATATTGTTCTTTCCCAACTGTCAAAGCATGAGCGTACGAGAATAGAAATCTGAGCAACAGAACAACCTTTCAGAACAAACTATAGGGGAACCAGTGAAGACCTCAAGCGTAACGCTCTGTTTATGACACATACCGAAGTCACATAGCAGAAGTTGATCGCAGGAGAAGCTTTTTCCTAACTATATAATAAACTTGTAATTTGTTGAAAATATACTTACTGTGATAATAATAAATTGCACAAAGGAATCAATAAAAAGCAAAGGCGGCTCGTGGTCATTTTTGTTGGTGGGATGAGACACAAATTTTCGGAAAACTCACGGTTTTTTGGTTAAGTCATATTTTAGTATTTACTATTATTTGTCTATTCCAGGAAGTTATTTCCCGTATACTAGAATGATCTGAGGCCGCAGGCGCAAAAAACAAAAAAGGGACAACACCGTACCAGGATCAGTGAGCTGGCACTGATCAAGACCCTACCCCACCTACTTGTGGTGACTCATAACTCCTAAAACTTATAATTCCTGGGGGTTCGACAACAACCATACTTAGAAAATCTAGCATATAAGATACGACACTAAACTCACCAAGTAACAGCTTTACTTATAACAAAGTATTTATCAGTTGATCACATAAGATTAAAATGTCCCTCAGTCCGATTGCCAGAGAAATCTGATACAATATAATTCCAGTGAAAGTTGACAAATAACAATTGGCAAATCGAATTTATTCAGATTATAAATTTATCGAATAGTGAATAGATGTGCTTAAAAAGGAATCATAGCTTACCGTGAATTGAACACGGGTGTCCCGCATGGGAGTCGGGCTCTAACACGGTCTTCTATAGTGAGCCGCAGCGCAGACGGCAATATTGCCATGTGACGTCACAGGCTGAGGCGGTGTATTCGCACAGACTAACTATTGTCTGTTACTATTGGGAAACGCCGATCTAGACAATACATCTTGCAGATGTTAGAAACTTGTTGGATGCATGTGTATTACAGAAGACGTTTTATGATGAGTAGCTATAGTTGTTGCCCTCACATACTATTTTAGTTTAATTTTATACTGAATACTTCAGAGTGAGGAGTAATTTTATACAGAATGAGGAGTAATTTATATATGACTACTAGTGTACTTACATCAGCTTACGGTAGTCTCTCATCAGTTATACATGAATAAGTAAGCCACATGTTTGTACAATACCACAGCTTCTGGTTTGTCGTGGCTAAGAACTTTTTGTACATTATGTCAAAGGAGATCAATAGTCTACATACCAACTTTTATTATATTATGTCGAATGAGATCAATAGTCTACATACCAACTTTTATTACATTATGTCGAATGAGTTCAATAGTCTACATGACAACTTTTGTTACATTATGTCGAAGGAGACCAATAGTCTACATACCAACTTTTATTACATTATGTCGAAGGAGATCAATAATCTACATGACAACTTTTGTTACATTATGTCGAAGGAGATCAAGTCTATGTGACAACTTTTGATACATTATGTCGAAGGAGATCAATAATTTACATGCCAACTTTTGATACATTATGTCAAAGGAGATCAAGTCTATGTGACAACTTTTGATACATTATGTTGAAGGAGATCAATAGTCTACATACCAACTTTTGATACATTATATCGAAGGAGGTCAATAGTCTACATAACAACTTTTGTTACATTATGTCGAAGGAGATCAATAATCTACATGCCAACTTTTGATACATTATGTCAAAGGAGATCAAGTCTATGTGACAACTTTTGATACATTATGTCAAAGGAGATCAAGTCTATGTGACAACTTTTGATACATTATGTCGAAGGAGATCAAGTCTATGTGACAACTTTTGATACATTATGTCGAAGGAGATCAAGTCTATGTGACAACTTTTGATACATTATGTCCGAAGAGATCACTAGTGATATAGGATAACAAGGGAAAACAAAATGCTGTGTCAATCAATTTTCACCACACCACAACTTGATTAGCACATAAACTAAACAGTATTACGCAAATATATTTATCTACTACTGAATTTTGCTCCTTTCCTTTTTTGTGAAGAAGCAGCAGCTTGCTGAACATTGCATTGAACATTCCTGATTTTTATATCATTGTTGAGAAAAATGTTGGAACCGCAGACAATAAAATATTTCTTTTTTGAGCACAGCAGACATATACAGTACTGTCTAATGAGAATTTCATGTAACTGGTAGTTACAATTTGTATGACAATCTCCTTATGGTTTGACGTGGCTAAGAACTTATCTTCATATCCAGATGATATGAGGACAGATCAAGTTCAATTTAATATGTCATAAATGTAAAACACTAAGTGTTATTGCTATACCAATTTCTTTTATCTGGAGTTTTGACCAGATGCAACTGTTCAGGGAGGAATTTGAGTTTTTTTCTCTGGCACAAAACTAGTGCTTATTGTGGTGGATGATAAACTAATTGCTTCAACCAGATTATCATGTGCCATTGTCATGTAATAGTCAACAGTTGGTGCTCTTCTAAATCTTTGCATGATTTACTTGTTAAATTAACTTAAATGCTACATATATAATTATAATCGTAATTTGATGTACATTTTGGTACACATCACTTACTAGCTAAGCATCGTTATTTTGTTGCTATGTTTACAACACTGACAACAGTTACATTTACTGAAGAAGACACTTGTTAAATTAACTTAAATTATACATATATAATTATAATCGTAATTTGATCTACATTTTGGTACACATCACTTACTAGCTATAGTCTGTCCATTAATTCGTGAGCACGTTTGAAATTGATTTTCTCGAAAACTACCTGTTGGATCTCAGTGATTTTTGCATGCAGCCTTAGAATATGCTAACCAGTAGTCCATAGATGCTATGGATTTTGCACATCGGCGAATTCCTTTGATCTTTTATGACAATTGCAAATACGGGGCTCAAATTTTAGATTTTACAGTATCCCTAGAATTTGTCCATGTCAATTCTATTTATAGGTGTATCTCCATATTAACTTGATAGGTCAAGTAATTAAGTGTGTCGCCCTTTATGTGCAATCGTGAACTTGGATACAATATGCAACAGTTAGTCCTCCCTTCGGTCACCATTAGACCCCAGGGTGTCTTAACTTCACCACAAATTGTATGATGGTAGACGCATTTGGATATGGAAATGTATACGTTGCTATTTCTCAGTCTGTAATCAAAATATGATTTGTATCATCCCGAATCTGACGATTCCATGAGGTTGATAATTGTTACTGGCTGGACAAATTGTAATCCATCTCGGTGCCAGTACTGGTCTTCCTCTCGGAGCACATGTTCAACACACTTCTTCCAGAACTGCATGTCTATCATTGAGAAGGACTCACGTGTCAGAACTTCAACATCACACATTTTAAACGTCCTGTTCTGTTCGGCAACTTGCCCTTTTACTTTAGCCCAGACAAGCTCTATCGGATTGAGCATGATATGGAGGTAGTCGCAAAGACGTGTGGCCGTATTCCGCAATGATTTTGTCAATATGAAACACCTTTGTCTTATTTGTCATCCTCACCAGGTGCAACAACTCGGGTTTCAAATATGTATCATCGAAGCTGACATTTTCCTTAGCAAGCCAAGTCCTAATTTGATCTTTTGTATTTGATGCAGTTGGTACTTTGTCTTCCGCTGATACTGCGTTGTGATAGGATGCATTATCCATTACCAAGCATGATGGTCTGTTTAGAATTGAAAGTAGATCTTTCTCCATCCAGTGCCTGAAAATATGTCCATTCATTTCTGTATGGTAGTCCCTACCGTCGGTACTTTTGATTGGAAAATAAGTCCAGCGTCATGGACAAGACCTTCTTCACTACTTCCTGCATGTGTTAGTATAATACGCTGGCCTTTGCTGCTTGGTATTTTTATTTTCTGTTCACCGTCTACTGATTGCCATTCTTTAGCATTGGTGTGGTGAGCATTGACCCAGGATTCGTCCAAATATACAATATCATAGCCTTGCCTCCGCCGCTCACGGATCTGCCTCAGGTATTTACTTCGGGCAGCAATTAAATGTGGCTTTTCACAAATAATATTCCTGCCGCCTATAGTTTTTCTGAAGGTGAAGCCGGCGGCTCTTACAATTTTTCATAGAGTACTTTTAGAAATGTCTATGCTGCAATCTGATTGCAGTTTTAATTTCAGTTTCCTGAGAGTAACAAGTTGATTTGTCGCAAACATTTTCAAGAGCTCCGTCTTATGACATCTATGTCAAAGTTGTCAATTGTTCTTTTCCGTCCTTGCTTGACATTAGTGCACTTTGTGTCCTGTTTAATCCATCGGGAAAAGGATTCTCTATTCAGACCAAGCGCCAGTTGCGCTCGTTTCTCAGGGTTATGAATATCGCAATATAGATGACCTCTCTTAGATTCCTTACGGAAGTGTTGGTATAGTAAAACTGTAACCTTCTGCATTTTTATAAATGTGCACTTCAGACTCATTATGAATGTGATATCAATGTCAGTTTTGATAAGCCAACAAATATGATACAATAGCTTCATAGAAATAGCGAGATACGCCTATAACTATACAACGGTATCCCAATTATAACGTCATATGCTTTCCGCGTTCAAAGTCGACTGGGTTAGGTGCACGGGATTTCGTGAAATTGTTGTATACTCACGATATTTCAATGTTACCATAATGTATTTTTAGAACTACGCGTCTGTGTACCGTAGATCTGTTACTATCGTGTACAATCCGGTGAGGTTGATTTTAATATAACCTGAAGAAGAAATATTTCAAACTACATCAAATTTTCTTGGAAAAAATATTTCTCTAGCGTCATGGATATTCTAAGGCTGCTTGCAAAAATCACTGAGATCCAAAAAGGTAGTTTTCGAGAAAATCAATTTCAAACGTGCTCACGAATTAATGGACAGACTATAGGCATCGTTATTTTGTTGTTATGTTTACAACACTGACAACAGTTATGTTTACTGAACAAGGTACTTGTTAAATTAACTTATATTATACATATATAATTACAATCGTAATTTGATCTACATTTTGGTACACATCACTTACTAGGCATCGTTATTTTGTTGTTATGTTTACTAAAGAAGTCCGTTTGAGTCCGTATGTTTACTAAAATGTCCATATGTTTACTGAACACGTTTGAATAATCCGCCTCACCCTCCATCTTGAAAAATATTGCGCGAAGGCCAGTATTTACGATGGCCGCGGCTCTAATCATTTCGGCCAGGCGATCCCATTAACACTAGATGGTTTTAGAATAAATATACCTCTCACTGGCCCTTAATGACCAGCCGCCCTGATAAAAGTAGTAATTGTATGCATTGTGTGATGTCTTAATTACATTTGAACGCCAGGAGAGTTCTTATCAATTCAACCGGTACAATATCTGCTGGGTGGTAATTTGCATTCTCTAAAGCTACCGTCATTTCCCAGCCGTCAAGAAAGACAATTTTGTTTCTGAGATCTCTGAAGACATACCGTATCATCTCTATTAAATATGTTCCGAGGTTGTCCCCGCCTACTGCATGATTGTAATTTCGTTCTATGGAGGACACATGCGGTCCTCGAATTCCTACGATAACGTTTGGATTTCTATTAATGAGTCTTTCTAAAGCGTCATGTACAGCCTTTAAACGTAGAAATATTATATTCATATGAGAAGGGGCGACATGCAAATAATAGTGGATCACAATAACGTGAGCGCCCGTCGAAGAAATGCTGTCAATTTGTTTAGCCACGCCTCCATAAGGCAATCTTTTTCGCCATACTTGACCCAGATATAATGGGTATTCTAACGGAGTAAATGTTAAATTTATATTATTTACGGGATCTCTTTCAATAAATTGGAAAGGCCAAGTACCGTCTTTAATATGTATAGCTGCTAATAAGTCTGCGAGGATTCTAACAATACGGAGCCCATTGGAGTCTCCATAAACCCAGACATTTGTGTTATTCAAACATGAACTAGCCCACTGTGCTGTCAGTTCTGGTTCTAAGCAAAGCAAGGACATCCATTTGTTTTCCGGTGTCCAGTAACCATTAGGTCGTTTATCGATATCCCAGGTCACTGCAGGGTTGGTTTTCATACATGGTTTAAGATTTGGATCTTCATCTGTAAATATCACCAAAAAAATTTTGTGGATGAAAATTCGTAAGTTATCAGATATCATCTTTTTCTTTCTTTATACTTTCAGTCTTGTTTTTCTGTAAAGTACTACAAAATTTTTGATGAACAGTCTCTAAGTTTCATCTTAGTCTACCACCTTGTCTACTAATCTTTCAGTCTCTGTTTTTCTTAGTCTACCACCTGTCTACTAATACTTTCAGTCTGTTTTCTGTAGTCTACCACCTTTTCACTAATCTTTCACTGCTTTTATTTTTAGTCTACCACCTTGTCTACTAATACTTCAGTCCTGTTTTTCTTAGTCTACACCTTGTCTACTAATACTTTCAGTCTGTTTTTCTTAGTCACATTGTCTACTAATACTTTCACTGCTCTTTAGTTATTTCTATAGTCCACATTGTCTACTAATACTTTCACTGTCTGTTATTTCTATAGTCCACATTTGTCTTTTCTTCATTCATAACTTACTGCCTCTTTATTTCTTAGTCACATTGTTTTTATAATACTTTAAGTGTCTGTTATTTCTGTATTCTACCGTGTCTACTAATACTTTCCTTCCTTTCGTTCGCTTGAAATTTGTCTATATATTCAATGTTGTCTCTTGTATGAAACTCACTGTCTTTTGTAGCTCACTCAGAGGTCCGTGTAGTTTTCTGTCAAGTGTTGTTCGTTAGGCCAGTGAGTTTGCCTCAGTGTATCATGTTTGGGGCAGTCTTGAAGTATGTGCTCTGCAGTCTGGTGTGCCTGTTCACATGTACACATGGCTGAATTGTCAATCTTGAATTTTGTATACACGTGGCTGCAGAGTCGATTGTGTCCTGTTCTAAGGCGCAGAATGACAACTTGTTCCAATCTGCTCATATTATAATAATATTCTTGTGTTGGTATTTGTGGCTTTCTCATTGATTTAATCATTCTTTTCTTTTGTTGGTAGGTAACTGGCACATCCGGTTGATCTCCTGCAGCACCTTCCTTGGCCAATCGGTCTGCTGTTTCATTTCCTGGTATTTCACAGTGAGATGGTATCCACTGCAAGACGACCCTGCGCTGCTTGGACAGTTTAGACAGTAGGGTCTGTAGACCTGGCAATTTTCTGGACTGGAGTGCTTGGATTGCTGATTTTGCATCAGTCAAAAATACAACAAGTTGAGGATCGAGTCTGGTATTCAACAGTTTCTCAGTTGCCACCTTGATTGCCTGAATTTCTGCATCATAGTTGTGACATAATTTCCCCGTTGGTACTTTAATCGCATCTCTAGCATTGTTTGGGTATTCTATGTACACTCCTGCTCCCCATTCTTCACTGCATTTTCTGCTGACAGATCCGTGTATACCCGGACCCAGAGATTATGTGGGTATTCTTCATCAAGTAAACTGAGAGTGACTGTCTTGCGTTGTATGCTGTTCTGCTCATCTTTGTCGAGTATTCCATTAACTTCTGTCTGGATACATACTTCTTTTTCAGTCTCCTCTCTCCAAGGGGTTTGCTCTGGCACAGACTTTAGGGAATGCCAACTTTTGGTAGGTCTGAAGTTTGCCTATTCAGTCTTTTGGCCTGATGAATAAAGCTGCTTTTCAGCCGCCCCATTGCTAGATTTTGGAAACTGTTTTCCATTGGGTGGCTTGGCATACTCAGAAAATTTTCTGCCTGCGTCATCACTTTTGTGTCTGCGTTCTCTCAGTGCTTGTATTTCCCCCACTCTTTCCATCTCCACTATTGGTGTTGATTTCATTGCTCCTGTGATAACATGAAGCGCCTGGTTTTGCACCTTATCCGGTTACTAATACTTTAACTGCCTCTGTTATTTCTGTAGACCACCTTGTCTACTAATATTTTCAATGATATAAAAGTTGTAACAACGTCTCTTTCTCTAA